>JAUUTY010001463.1:0-43110 GCA_030979885.1 Lolium multiflorum
AAAAACAGTAAATGATCTCCAGGATGAACAGTTCCATCCCCTTCATAGCGGTTATCCACAACACGTTCAATAATTTTCATAGGTATTTTATACGGAATTACTTCCTCACCTGGCGCCTCATCCACTACCTTTGCAGTAGTAGTAGATTTCCCAAATAGAAATTCAAGAGAGGATCTCTCCATAATGACTTATAGCAGCAAGCAGAAACAAAATCAGCACGTACAGTAAAAGTTTTCCTTACCAATTCCACTTACCAATAGCGCTTCACTCCCCGGCCCCGGCAACGGCGCCATAAAATAGTCTTGATGACCCACAAGTATAGGGGGTGTATCGTAGTACTTTCGATAAATAAGAGTGTCGAACCCAACGAGGAGCAGAAGGTGTTGGCAGCAGTTTCGATGAAGGATTCACTATAAATGCTCACAGACAAGTTTTCAGGGGGTTTTGATATAGCAGATAAATAAAGTACAAGTAAGTAAAATGCGAGAGTAATAATTGCAGCGAGTGGCCCAATCCTTTTTAGCACAAAGGACAAGCCGGTTTGTTTACTTATAATGACCAAACGTTCTTGAGGACACGGGGATTTTAGTCTAGTGCTTTCGCTTCATATAGTTGATTAATCTTCATTGTTTTGATAAGTGTTGTGTGGGTGAACCTATGCTAATGCACCGCCCTTCCTAGGACTAATACATACTTGTGATTATACCCCTTGCAAGCATCCGCAAATACAAGAAAGTAATTAAGATAAATCTAACCACAGCCTTAAACTCTGAGATCCTGCTATCCCTCCTGCATCGATATACCAACGGGGGTTCAGGTTGCTGTCACTCCGGCAACCCCACAATTAGCAAACGAATACAAGATGTACTCCCCTAGGCCCATAAAGGTGAAGTATCATGTAGTCGACGTTCACATGACACCACTAGAAGAATAACACCACAACTTAAATATCAAACCATTAAATATTACTCAACATAGTTCACTACTAACATTTAGACTTCACCCATGTCCTCAAGAACTAAACGAACTACTCACGAGACATCATATGGAACATAATCAGAGGTGATATGATGATGAATAACAATCTGAACATAAACCTTGGTTCAATGGTTTCACTCAATAGCATCAATAACAAGTAGTAATCAATACCGGGAGAGTTTCCCCTATCAAACAATCAAGATTCAACCCTAGATGTTACAGCGGTGACGAGGTGCAGCGGTGGAGATGGCGGTGATGATGATGGAGATGATGGTGATGATGATCCCAATGATGTCCAGCTCGATGACGGTGTCGTATTTGTGCATTTTCTGGAACTAACCTATTAACAAGATGCCGAAGTGCCAGTTCCTGTTTTCTGCTGTTTTTGGTTTCATAAATCCTAGTAACGAAATATTCTCGGAATTGGACGAAATCAACGCCCAGGTTCCTATTTTTCCACGAAGCTTCCAGAACACCCGGGAAGGACCAGAGGGGGGCCACAGGCCCACCAGGAGGGTGGCCGGCGCGGCCTAGGGTTGGCCCGCGCCGCCTTACCCCCTGGCCGCCTCTTCGACCTTCTGACGCCGCCTCTTCGCCTATATAAAGCCCCCGCATCGAAAACCCTTAGGGAGGAAGCCACGATACGCAGAAAAGTTCCGCAGCCGCCGCCATCGCGGCCAAGATCTCTGGGGGACAGAGTCTCTGCCCGGCACCCGCCGAAGCGGGAAGTGCCCCCGAAGGCTCCTCCATCGACACCGCTGCCATCTCCACCGCCATCTTCATCACCGCTGCTGCTCCCATGAGGAGGGAGTAGTTCTCCATTGAGGCTCGGGGCTGTACCGGTAGCTATGTGGTTAATCTCTCTCCTATGTACCTCAATACAATGATCTCATGAGCTGCTTTACATGATTGAGATTCATATGAGTTTTGTATCACTACTATCTATGTGCTACTCTAGTGATGTGTTATTAAAGTAGTTTTATTCCTCCTGCATGTGTGCAAAGGTGACAGTGTGTGCACCGTGTTAGTACTTGGTTTATGCTATGATCATGATCTCTTGTAGATTGCGAAGTTAACTATTGCTATGATAATATTGATGTGATCTATTCCTCCTACATATGCATGAAGGTGACAGTGTGCATGCTATGCTAGTACTTGGTTTAGTCTTTTGATCTATCTTACACTAAAGGTTACTTAAACATGAGCATTATTGTGGAGCTTGTTAACTCCGGCATTGAGGGTTCGTGTAATCCTACGCAATGTGTTCATCATCCAACAAAAAGTGTAGAGTATGGCTTATCTATTCTGTTATGTGATCAATGTTGAGAGTGTCCACTAGTGAAAGTGTAATCCCTAGGCCTTGTTCCTAAATACTGCTGAGTTACTACTGCTTGTTTACTGTTTTACTGCGCTACTACTGCTGCAATACTACCACCATCAACTACACGCCAGCAAGCTATTTTCTGGCACCATTGCTACTGTTCATATATATTCATACCACCTGTATTTCACTATCTCTTCGCCGAACTAGTGCACCTATTTGGTGTGTTGGGGACACAAGAGACTTCTTGCTTTGTGGTTGCAGGGTTGCATGAGAGGGATATCTTTGACCTCTTCCTCCCTGGAGTTCGATAAACCTTGGGTGATCCACTTAAGGGAAAACTTGCTGCTGTTCTACAAACCTCTCCTCTTGGAGGCCCAACACTGTCTACAGGAAAGGAGGGGGAACGTAGACATCAAGCACTTTTCTGGCGCCGTTGCCGGGGAGGAAAGGTAAAAAGGCACTCATACTCCGGTCCCAGGTAAAGTATTTTTCTGGCATTGTAAGTACTCGAAGCTATTTCCTTTAGACTCTGCAATTGCGACATTTGGTTTCTTGTTTACACTAGTTAGGCATAATGGAAAACAACAAAAATATGAGAGATCTTTATGAACTTTATCTTGAATTAGGACATGATGTGTTTGAAGAAAGAATTAAGAAACCCATGGAACTTTATATGCATGCTAATGGGAATGTTATTACTATGAATGCTTTGAACACCATTGTTGCTAATGCTATGGAAAATTCTAAGCTTGGGGAAGCTGGCTTTGATGAGCATGATATTTTTAGTCCCCCAAGCATTGAGGAGAAAATTTACTTTGATGATACTTTGCCTCCTATTTATGATGATTATAATGATAGTAGTCTTTTGTTACCACCTGTTATGGAGGATAAATTTGATTATGATTACAATATACCTCCTATATTTGATAGCTACTTTGTTGAATTTGCTCCCACTACAATTAATAAGAATGACTATGCCTATGTTGGGAGTAGTAATTATTTTATGCATGAGACTCATGATAAGAATGCTTTAAGTGATAGTTATATTGTTGAGTTTGCTCATGTTGCTACTGAAAGTTATTATGAGAGAGGAAAATATGGTTGTAGAAATTTTCATGTTACTAAAATGCCTCTCTATGTGCTGAAATTTTTTAACACTTGTTTTATCTTCCTATGCTTGTTACTTTGCTCTTCATGAACTTGTTTATTTACAAGATTCTTATGCATAGGAAGCATGTTAGACTTAAATGTGTTTTTAATTTGCCTCATGCTCTCTTTTGCTTCAACTCTTATTTCTTACGAGTGCATTATTAAAACTGCTGAGCCCATCTTAATGGCTATAAAGAAAGAACTTCTTGGGAGATAACCCATGTGTTTATTTTACTACAGCAATTTTTGTTTTGTTGAGTCTTGAAAGTTGTTTACTACTGTAGCAACCTCTCCTTATCATGTTTTTTGTGCCAAGTAAAGTTTCTATGTTAAAGTTGATGTTATATTTGGGATCGCTGCGCAGAAACAGCATTGTTGTCTGTCACGAATCTGGGCACAGTTCTCTGTAGAAAATTCGAAAAAATCTGCCAATTTACGAGCGTGATCCTCAGATATGTACGCAACTTTCATTAGTTTTGAGTTTTTCCATTTGAGCAAGTCTGGTGCTGTCTTAAAATTCGTCTTTACAGACTGTTCTGTTTTTGACAGATTCTGCCTTTTATTTCACATTGCCTCTTTTGTGTTGAATGAGTTTTTTTGTTCCATTAACTTTCAGAAGTTTTGTGCAATGTCCAGAAGTATTAAGAATGATTGTGTCACCTCTGAACATGTGAATTTTTGATTATGCACTAACCCTCTAATGAGTTTGCTTGAAGTTTGGTGTGAAGGAAGTTTTCAAGGGTCAAGAGAGGAGAATGATATACTATGATCAAGAAGAGTGAAAGTCTAAGCTTGGGGATGCCCCCGTGGTTCATCCCTGCATATTTCAAGAAGACTCAAGCATCTAAGCTTGGGGATGCCCAAGGAATCCCCTTCTTCATCGACAACTTATCAGGTCACTTCTAGTGAAACTATATTTTTATTCCGTCACATCTTATGTTCTTTACTTGGAGCGTCTGTATGTTTTTATTTTTGTTTTTGTTTTGTTATCTTAGTTCTCTGAATAAGTTCATCTCCTGTGTGGGAGAGACACGCTCCGCTGGTTCGTATGAACACATGTGTTCTTAGCTCATAATATTCATGGCGAATCTTCTTCGTTAAATTGTTATATGGTTGGAATTGGAAAATGCTACATGTAGTAATTGCTATAATGTCTTGGGTAATGTGATACTTGGCAATTGTTGTGTTCATGTTTAAGCTCTTGCATCATATACTTTGCACCCATTAGTGAAGAAATACATAGAGCATGCTAAAATTTGGTTTGCATAATTGGTTTCTCTAAGGTCTAGATAATTTCTAGTATTGAGTTTGAACAACAAGGAAGACGGTGTAGAGTCTTATAATGTTTACAATATGTCTTTTATGTGAGTTTTGCTGCACCGTTTCATCCTTGAGTTTGTCAAAATAACCTTGCTAGCCTAAACCTTGTATCGAGAGGGAATACTTCTCATGCATCCAAAATCCTTGAGCCAATATTCATGCCATTTGTGTCCACCATACCTACCTACTACATGGTATTTCTCCCATTCCAAAGTAAATTGCTTGAGTGCTACCTTTAAACAATTCAAAAGTTATTACCTCTTATTTGTGTCAATGTTTTATAGCTCATGAGGAAGTATGTGGTGTTTATCTTTCAATCTTGTTGGGCAACTTTCACCAATGGACTAGTGGCTTCATCCGCTTATCCAATAATTTTGCAAAAAGAGCTGGCAATGGGATTCCCAGTCCCAAATTAATTAACCAAAATAGACACTCCTCCATGGTATGTGATTGTTGGACGGCACCCGAAGGATTCGGTTAGCCATGGCTTGAGAAAGCAAGGTGGGGAGGAGTGTCATCATAATAAAACTAAAATAAAAAGGCACTCCTTCATGGTATGAGATTGCTGGCAGGCACCCGAGGATTCGGTTAGCCATGGTTTGTGAAAGAAAGGTTGGAAGGAGTGCCACCCAAAAATAAAATAAAATGGGAGCCGCTCTTTGAAGGTTTGTCTGGCAAGGGGGTTAGAGTGCCCACTACCATTCGTTGACAACAACAAACACCTCTCAAAACTTTACTTTTATGCTCTCTATATGTTTTCAAAACCAAAGCTCTAGCACAAATATAGCAATCGATGCTTTCCTCTTTGAAGGACCATTCTTTTACCTTTTATGTTGAGTCAGTTCACCTATTTCTCTCCACCTTAAGAAGCAAACACTTGTGTGAACTGTGTGCATTGATTCTTACATACTTGCTTATTGCATTTGTTATATTACTCTTTGTTGACAATATCCATGAGATATACATGTTACAAGTTGAAAGCAACCGCTGAAACTTAATCTTCTTATGTGTTGTTTCAACACCTTTACTTTGATTTATTGCTTTATGAGTTAACTCTTATGCAAGACTTATTGATGCTTGTCTTGAAGTACTATTCATGAAAAGTCTTTACAGGCGATTCACTTGTTTACTCATGTCATTACCTTTGTTTTGATCGCTGCATTCATTCATTACATATGTTTACAAATAGTATGATCAAGATTATGATGGCATGTCACTTCAGAAATTCATTCTTTGTTGTCGTTTTACCGCTCGACCTGCTTAACTAAGCTTGGGATGCCGATACGTTCCAACGTATCGATACCTCTTATGTTCCATGCTACTTATTGATGATACCTACATGTTTTATACACATTACATGTCGTATTTGTGCATTTTCTTCGAACTAACCTATTAACAGCACGTCAAGTGCGCTTCCTGTTTTCGTCGTTTTTGGTTTCGTAAATCCTAGTAACGAAATATTCTTGGAATTGGACGAAATCAACGCCAGGTTCCTATTTTTCCACGAAGCTTCCAACACCCGGAAGGACCCCGTAGGGGGGCCACAGTTCACTGTATAGTGGCTTTCCGGCGCGGCCTAGGGCTGGCCCGCGCGCCCACCCCCCCGGCCGCCTCTTTCGACCTTCCGACGCCGCCTTCGCCTATATAAAGCCCCTGCATCGAAAACCCTTAGGGAGGAAGCCACTACGAGAAAGTTCCGTAGCGCCGTCATCGCGCGAAGCCAAGATCTGGGGGACAGGAGTCTCTGTTCCGGCACCCTGCGGACGGGGAAGTGCCCCCGGAAGGCTCCTCCATCGACACCGCCGCCATCTCCACCGCCATCTTCATCACCGCTGCTGCTCCCATGAGGAGGGAGTAGTTCTCCATTGAGGCTCGGGGCTGTACCGGTAGCTATGTGGTTAATCTCTCTCTCCTATGTACCTCAATACAATGATCTCATGAGCTGCTTTACATGATTGAGATTCATATGAGTTTTGTATCACTACTATCTATGTGCTACTCTAGTGATGTGTTATTAAAGTAGTTTTATTCCTCCTGCATGTGTGCAAAGGTGACAGTGCGTGCACCGTGTTAGTACTTGGTTTATGCTATGATCATGATCTCTTGTAGATTGCGAAGTTAACTATTGCTATGATAATATTGATGTGATCTATTCCTCCTACATATGCATGAAGGTGACAGTGTGCATGCTATGCTAGTACTTGGTTTAGTCTTTTGATCTATCTTACACTAAAGGTTACTTAAACATGAGCATTATTGTGGAGCTTGTTAACTCCGGCATTGAGGGTTCGTGTAATCCTACGCAATGTGTTCATCATCCAACAAAAGTGTAGAGTATGCATTTATCTATTCTGTTATGTGATCAATGTTGAGAGTGTCCACTAGTGAAAGTGTAATCCCTAGGCCTTGTTCCTAAATACTGCTGAGTTACTACTGCTTGTTTACTGTTTTACTGCGTTACTACTGCTGCAATACTACCACCATCAACTACACGCCAGCAAGCTATTTTCTGGCACCGTTGCTACTGCTCATATATATATTCATACCACCTGTATTTCACTATCTCTTCGCCGAACTAGTGCACCTATTTGGTGTTGGGGACACAAGAGACTTCTTGCTTTGTGGTTGCAGGGTTGCATGAGAGGGATATCTTTGACCTCTTTCCTCCCTGAGTTCGATAAACCTTGGGTGATCCACTTAAGGGAAAACTTGTTGCTGTTCTACAAACCTCTGCTCTTGGAGGTCAAGATTCAACCCTAGATGTTACAGCGGAGACGAGGTGCAGCGGTGGAGATGGCGGTGTCGATGGTGGAGATGATGATGATGATGATCCCAATGAAGTCCAGCTCGATGACGGTGGCGATGGCGACGATTTCCCCCTCCGGGAGGGAATTGCTTGGGGATGCTTGATACGTCTCCAACGTATCTATAATTTTTGATGTTCCATGCTAGTTTTATGACAATACCTACATGTTTTGTTCACATTTTATATCGTTTTGATGCGTTTTCTGGAACTAACCTATTAACGAGATGACGAAGTGCCAGTTCCTGTTTTCTGCTGTTTTTGGTTTCAGAAATCCTAGTAAGGAAATATTCTGAATTGGACGAAATCAACGCCCCGTATCTTATTTTGCAATTTAAGCTTCCGTACATCGCCAGAAGGGCAAGCCAGGTGGGGGCACGAGGGCCCCACACACCAGGGCGGCGCGGCCAAGGCCCTGGGCGCGCCCCCCTATGGTGTGGCCCCACCAGGGCCCCTCCGAGGCTGCCCTTCCGCCTACTTAAGGACTCCGTCGCGAAAACCCTATACGGAAAAACCACGGTACGAGAAACCTTCCAGAGCCGCCGCCATCGCGAAGCCAAGATCTGGGGGACAGGAGTCTCTGTTCCGGCACGCCGCCGGGACGGGGAATTGCCCCCGGAGTCATCTCCATCGACACCACCGCCATCTTCATCGCCGTTGCTGTCTCCCATGATGAGGAGGGAGTAGTTCTCCCCCGAGGCCGAGGGCTCTACCGGTAGCTATGTGGTTCATCTCTCTCTCTATCATCTATGTGTTACTCTGGTGATGTTATTAAAGTAGTCTATTCCTCCTCCATGATGTAATGTTGACAGTGTGTGCATCATGAAGTACTTGGTGTAGGTTATGATTGTGATCTCTTGTAGATTATGAAGTTAACTATTACTATGATAGTATTGATGTGATCTATTCCTCCTTTCATAGTCTGTCGGTGACGGTGTGCATGCTATGTTAGTACTTGGTATAATTGCAATGATCTATCATGCACTCTAAGGTTATTTAAATATGAACATCGAATGTTGTGGAGCTTGTTAACTCCGGCATTGAGGTGCTCTTGTAGCCCTACACAATTAATGGTGTTTGTCATCCAACAAGAGAGTGTAGAGTGGTTATTTATGTGATCAATGTTGAGAGTGTCCACTAGTGAAAGTATGATCCCTAGGCCTTGTTTCCAAACATCGAATCTCCGTTTATTTACTGTTCTGTTGCATGTTTACTCGCTGCCATATTTTATTCAGATTACTATTACCACTCATATACATCCATACTACTTGTATTTCACTATCTCTTCGCCGAACTAGTGCACCTATACATCTGACAAGTGTATTAGGTGTGTTGGGACACAAGAGACTTCTTGTATCTTAATTGCAGGGTTGCTTGAGAGGACTATCTTTGACCTCTACCTCCCCGAGTTCGATAAACCTTGGGTGATTCACTTAAGGGAAACTTGTTGTTGTTCTACAAACCTCTGGCTCTTGGAGGCCCAACACTGTCTACAAGAACAGAAGTACCCGTAGACATCAAGCTATTTTCTGGCGCCGTTGCCGGGGAGGTAAGGTAAAAGGTATTCACATCCTCCGACTACTAAGCTATTTCCTAGCATTGTTGCCGGTGTGTGAGTGCTCGAAGGTATCTCCTTTAGATTCTGCAATTATATCTTTTTGTTTCTTGTTTTTATTTTCACTAGTTAGGCATAATGGACAACAATGAGCTTCTTATTCTATTTCCTGAGTTAAGACATGGATTGTTTGCTGCGAAAATTTAAAATATGGAATCTTATTTGCATGCTAGTAGCAATGATATTAGTATGAACGCTTTGAACACCATTGTTGCTAATGATATGGAAAATTTTAAGCTTGGGGAAGCTGGTTTTGATGAGCATGATATTTTTAGTCCCCCAAGCATTGAGGAGAAAATTTTCTTTGATGATACTTTGCCTCCTATTTATGATGATTATAATGATAGTGGTCTTTTGGTGCCGCCTACTATGGAGAGTAAATTTTATTATGATTATACTATGCCTCCTACACTTGATGAGAATAATAATGATAGCTACTTTGTTGAATTTGCTCCCACTACAACTAATAAAATTGATTATGCTTATGTGGAGAGTAATAATTTTATGCATGTGGCTCATGACAAGAATGTTTTATGTGATAGTTATATTGTTGAGTTTATTCATGATGCTACTGAAAGTTATTATGAGAGAGGGAAACATGGTTATATGCATCTTAATAATATTAAGTTTCCCCTCTTTATGTTGAGAATCTTGAAATTGCACTTGTGTTGCTTTTCTATGCTTGCCACTTTGTTCTTCATGAATTTATTTGTGTACAAGATTCCTTTTCATAGGAAGTGGGTTAGGCTTAAAAGTGTTTTGAATTTGCTTCTTGATGCTCTCTTTTGCTTCAACTTCTATTTCTTACGAATCATTAAAACTGCCGAGCCCATCTTAATGGCTATAAAGAAAGAACTTCTTGGGAGATAACCCATGTGTTTATTTTGTTACAGTACTTTTATTTTGGAAGTTGTTTACTACTGTAGCAACCTCTCCTTATCATGTTTTGTGCCAAGTAAAGTCTCTATGGTAAAGTTGATGCTAGATTTGGATTACTGCGCGCAGAAACAGAATTGCTGTCTGTCACGAATTTAAGCAGAACTCTGTAAAAAAATCAAACAAATCGCCAATTTACGGCGTGATCCTCCGATATGTACGCAACTTTCATTAGTTTTGAGTTTTTCCGTTTGAGTGCTATGCTCGTAAAATTGCCTTTACGGACTGTCTTTGACAGATTCTATTTTTTATTTCGCATTGGTTCTTTTGTTATGTTGAATGGATTTCTTTGTTCCATTAACTTTCGCAGCTTTGTGCAATGTCCGGTATGCTAAGAATGGATTGTGTCACCTCTGAACATGTGAGTTTTTGATTATGTACTAACCCTCTAATGAGTTTGCTTGAAGTTTGGTGTGGAGGAAGTTTTCAAGGGTCAAGAGAAGAGGATGATATACTATGATCAAGAAGAGTGAAAGGTCTAAGCTTGGGGATGCCCCTGTGGTTCATCCCTGCATATTTTAAGAAGACTCAAGCATCTAAGCTTGGGGATGCCCAAGGCATCCCCTTCTTCATCGACAACTTATCAGGTCACTTCTAGTGAAACTATATTTTTTTTCCGTCACATCTTATGTACTTTACTTGGAGCGTCTGTGTGCTTTTATTTTAGTTTTGTTATTTTCATTCTCTGAATAAATTCATGCTCATGAGAGAGACACGCTCCGCTTTTTCATATGAACACTTGTGTTCTTCATTTTTGCTTTTAATGTTCAAGGGCGAAAGTTGATCGCTTCACTTGTTGCTATTTGGTTGGAATCAGAAAATGCTTCATATGGTCTTGAATAATTTGATACTTGGCAATTGTTTTGAGCTCTCATAAATCATGTTTAAGCTCTTGCATCATGTAGTTTAAATCTAGTAGTGGAGAACTACTATAGAGCTTGTTGAAATTTGGTTTGCATGATTGGTCTCTCTAAGGTCTAGATATTTTTTGGTAAAGGTGTTTGAGCAACAAGGAAGACAGTGTAGAGTCTTATAATGCTTGCAATATGTTCTTATGTAAGTTTTGCTGTACCGTTCATACTTGTGTTTGCTTCAAACAACCTTGCTAGCCAAAGCCTTGTACTGAGAGGGAATGCTTCTCGTGCATCCAAACACCTTGAGCCAAAACCCATGCCATTTGTGTCCACCATACCTACCTACTATGTGGTATTTCTCTGCCATTCCAAAGTAAATTACTTGAGTGCTACCTTTAAAATTTCATTCCTTTATCTTTGCAATATATAGCTCATGGGACAAATAGCTTAAAACTATTGTGGTGATGAATATGTAGTTATGTGTCTTAGTTCTTATAAGTTGCTTGTTGAGCGGTAACCATGTTTCTGGGGACACCATCAACTTTTTACCTTTGTTGGATATCATGTGAGATGCTATGCATGTTCGTCTTGTCTGAAGTAAGTGCGATTTCATGATCAAATGGTTTGAGTATGCATGTGTTAGAGAAGAACATTGGGCCGCTAACCAAAGCCATGTATCATGGTGGAAGTTTCAGCTTGGACATACAACCTCAATCTCTTATGAGAATATTATCTGTTGTTGAATGCTTAAGCATTAAAAGAGGAGTCCATTATCTGTTGTCTATGTTGTCCCGGTATGGATGTCTAAGTTGAGAATAATCAAAAGCGAGAAATCCAATGCGTGCTTTCTCCTTAGACCTTTGTATAGGCGGCATAGAGGTACCCCTTTGTGACACTTGGTTGAAACATATGTCATGCAATGATAATCCGTGTTATCCGAGCTGATTAGGACAAGGTGCGAGGCACTATTAGTATTCTATGCATGAGGCTTGCAACTTGTAGGAAGTATTATGCATAGCACATATGAATTATTACTACCGTTGAAAAAATTGTTTCTATGTTTTCAAAATAAAAGCTCTAGCACAAAAACAGTAATCCATGCTTCCCTCTGCGAAGGGCCATTCTTTTACTTTATGTTGAGTCAGTTTACCTATTTCCTTCCATCTTAGAAGCAAACACTTGTGTCAACTGTGCATTGATTCTTACATACTTGCTTATTTGCATTCATCATATTACTCTATGTTGACAATTATCCATGAGATATGCATGTTGAAAGTTGAAAGCAACTGCTGAAACTTATATCTTCCTTTGTGTTGCTTCGATGCCTTTACTTTGAATTTATTGCTTTATGAGTTAACTCTTATGCAAGAATTTTTGATGCTTGTCTTGAAAGTATTATTCATGAAAAGTTTTGCTATATGTTATCTATTTGTTAGCAAACTATAGATCATTGCTTTGAATCACTTCATTCATGTCATATGCTTTACAATAATGTTGATCAAGATTGTGTTGGTAGCATGTCACTTCAGAAATTATTGTTGTTATCGTTTACCTACTCGAGGGTGAGTAGGAACTAAGCTTGGGGATGCTTGATACGTCTCCAACGTATCTATAATTTCCGATGTTCCATGCTTGTTTTATGACAATACCTACATGTTTTGTTCACACTTTATATCGTTTTGATGCATTTTACCGAAGAGCCAGTTGCTGTTTTCTTCTGTTTTTGGTTTCAGAAATCCTAGTAAGGAAATATTCTCGGAATTGGACGAAATCAACGCCCGGGGCTTATTTTTGCACGAAGCTTCCAGAACACCGAAGAGGGACCAGAGGGGAGCCAGGGGGCCCCACCCCACAGGGCGGCGCGGCCAAGGTCTCCGGGCGCGCCTATGGTGTGTGGGCCCCACCAGTGGCCCCTCCGAGGCTGCCCTTCCGCCTACTTAAGGACTCCGTCGCGAAACCTCACACGAAAACCACGCTACGAGAAACCTGCAGCCGCCGCCATCGCGGGCCAAGATCTGGGACAGGGAGTCTCTGTTCCCGCATGTCACGGACGGGGAAGTGCCTCGAAGGCTTTCTCCACTCGACACCACCGCCATCTTCATCGCCGTTGCTGTCTCCCATGATGAGGAGGGAGTAGTTCTCCCCTGAGGCTGAGGGCTCTACCGTAGCTATGTGGTTCATCTCTCTCTTTGTGATCTAGTTGAATATCATCTATGTGCTACTCTAGTGATGTTATTAAAGTAGTCTATTCCTCCTCCATGATGTAATGTTGACAGTGTGTGCATCATGAAGTACTTGGTATATGCTATGATTGTGATCTCTTGTATATGAAGTTAACTATTACTATGATAGTATTGATGTGATCTATTCCTCCTTTCATAGTCTGTCGGTGACGGTGTGCATGCTATGTTAGTACTTGGTATAATTGCAATGATCTATCATGCACTCTAAGGTTATTTAAATATGAACATCGAATGTTGTGGAGCTTGTTAACTCCGGCATTGAGGTGCTCTTGTAGCCCTACACAATTAATGGTGTTTGTCATCCAACAAGAGAGTGTAGAGTGGTTTTATTATGTGATCAATGTTGAGAGTGTCCACTAGTGAAAGTATGATCCCTAGGCCTTGTTTCCAAACATCGAATCTCCGTTTATTTACTGTTCTATTGCATGTTTACTCGCTGCCATATTTTATTCAGATTACTATTACCACTCATATACATCCATACTACTTGTATTTACTATCTCTTCGTCGAACTAGTGCACCTATACATCTGACAAGTGTATTAGGTGTGTTGGGGACACAAGAGACTTTTTGTATCTTAATTGCAGGGTTGCTTGAGAGGACTATCTTTGACCTCTACCTCCCCGAGTTCGATAAACCTTGGGTGATTCACTTAAGGGTAAACTTGCTGCTGTTCTACAAACCTCTGCTCTTGGAGGCCCAACACTGTCTACAAGAATAGAAGCACCCGTCGGATTCCTGCCCGCCGGAGAGCTCTTTTCTCTCTGGTGTTTCTCCGCCCCGCAGAGGCGGCTGTGTCTATTCTCGCTTATCCCCCGTGCCTTAGGTTTTCGGGTAGATGAAGTACGCGAAAGAGAGGAGGCCGAGAGGGGCTGTGGGCCCCCTCCCCACAAGGCGGCGCGGCCAGGGCAGGGCCCGCGCCGGCCTATGGGGGGCCCATGGCGGCCCTCCTCGGCTCCTCCTTTTGGCTGGCTCATTCTTCTGGAAAAATAAGATCTTCGGTGTAATTTCCGTCAATTGTTGATCTTCAGAAATATGGTATCCTGACGGTGCTTTTTCCAGCAGAATTCTGACTCCGGTGAATAATTCTCCAATAATCATGAAACATGCAAAATAGGTGAAATAACATAAGTATCATCTCTAAATATGAAATATATCAATGAATAATAGCAAATTATGATATAAAATAGTGATGCAAAATGGACGTATCAACTCCCCCCAAGCTTAGATTGCTGAGAAACATGGTAATGAAAGAGAACCTTGGGTTCAAAAGCCAATGCCTTTTCCTGCTAAGAAACTAAAATCAAAGGAGGAAGAACACTATAATAAATTTTGTGATTGGATGAAACCTTTGTTTTTGCAAATCCCTTTGACTGATGCTATTAAATTGCCTCCTTATTCAAAGTATATGAAAGATATTGTTACTAACAAAAGGAAAATTCCTAATGAGGAGATTTCCACTATGCTTGCTAATTACTCTTTCAATGGCAAGGTTCAAGAAGCTTGGAGATCCAGGTATACCGACTATTCCTTGTTCCATCAAGAATAATTATGTTAGAACTGCTCTATGTGATTTGGGAGCAGGAGTTAGTGTTATGCCTTTTTCTCTTTACAAGAGACTTTATTTAGATAAGTTGATACCAACTGATATATCTTTGCAAATGGCTGATAAATCTACTACTATTCCTGTTGGTATATGTGAGGATGTTCCTGTTCAAGTTACTAATAACTGCTTGATATTAACTGATTTTGTTGTGTTGGAAATGCCTGAAGATGATAATATGTCTATTATTCTTGGGAGACCTTTTCTTAACACTGCAGGGGCTGTTATTGATTGCAATAAAGGAAAAGTTACTTTCAATGTTGATGAAAAAGAGCACACTAGCTTATTTCCCCAAGAAGATTGATAAAGTATGTGGAGTTAATACAATTTCTAATGTGAGAACTATCAAAGTTGGAACTATCGATTTGCCTTTGCCACCAAATAAATTAATGATATTGTCATGATTGAGACTATGCCTATCAAGATTGAGGTAACATAATCATATAGTGAAATGCAAAGTTTTGATTATGTAAAATTTATTTGGTGACAAGACTTGATCAACCTTGTTAACAAGTATATTTTGAATGAATGAACTATGTTTTCACCTATGTACCATTGAATAATTTCATATTAGAATGTCTTAGAGTTTCTGTAGATTTGGTTTTGAATTTGTTTTTCATTATTTCATAATTTTTTTCCTGTGTTAGAATCATTATTCAAATTCTGAAAATTTCCCAAAATAAAGTTTTTCGGAAAATTCAAGAAACATCTACATAATTTTTACGCATGAAAAGGGGCAGAGAGGCACTGGGCAGCCTGGTGGGGGACCCACCGGGGCCGAATTACACCATGTGGTGGCGGGTAGCACTCGGCCGCGCTAAGGCTGTGTGGGCCCCCATGGCCCTCCACTCTACTTCTCTCCTCGCCATTTCACTCTCTCTCCCAAAAACACATCCGCATTTCTCAAACGCGTGTTCTGCTGCTCTTGCTTGTAAATTTTCGATCTCCTTGCTCAGCCCAGATTTCTGTCTGAAATTTGGAGCATTTGCTCTCCGGTATGTGACTCCTCCGATTATCCAAGTAGAATTTTGTTTGTGGAGCATTTCTTGAGTATTTTGTTGATGTAGATGACATGTTAAGTGAGCTGCATGCTTGTATTATGCTTGATGTTTGTTTGATGCAAGTTTAGTCCTCTTGCAAGTCTCTATAAGTGTGCTCCTTCATTTGTTTGTCTTAAAATCATTTTTTATGAGGTTTGTTAAAAATTTCAGAGATGGAAGGAAATGCATACCAACTCATTCAACATGAATTGGAGGTGAATGAAGTCATGATGGTCCACCGGGAAGAAAAAGAGTTTTCCATTCTCTTTTACCCATGTGCGGAGTCTATGAGTGCTGCGTGGATTCTGGCAGGATTTCCGCACTTTGGTCTCCAATGCAGGGTTGGAAATTTTTGCTGATGGTGAACCATACCAATATGAAAAATTAACTATGTCTGTGATACGCTCCAATGTATCTATAATTTCTGATGTTCCATGCTAGTTTTATGACAATACCTACATGTTTTGTTCACACTTTATATCCTTTTTATGCATTTTCCGGAACTAACCTATTAACAAGATGCCGAAGTGCCAGTTCCTGTTTTCTGCTGTTTTTGGTTCCAGAAATCCTACAAAGGAAATATTCTCGGAATTGGACGAAATCAACGCCCAGGACCTTATTTTCCCCGGAAGCTTCCAGAGAGCCAGAGAGGCACCAGAGGGGAGCCCTGGGGGCCCCACCCCACAAGGCGGCGCGGCCGGAGGGGGGGGCGCGCCATCCTATGGTGTGGGACCACCAGGTCTCCTCCGAGGCCGCCCTTCCGCCTATATAGTCTCTCCGCCGAAAACACTAAAAAGATAAGCCACGGGACGAGAAAAGTTACGCAGCCGCCGCCATCGCGAAGTCAAGTTCGGGGGACAGAAGTCTCTGTTCCGGCACGCCGCCGGGACGGGGAATTGCCCCCGGAATCCATCTCCATCGACACCACCGCCATCTTCATCGCCGTTGCTGTCTCCCATGATGAGGAGGGAGTAGTTCTCCCTCGAGGCTAAGGGCTCTACCGGTAGCTATGTGGTTAATCTCTCTCTCATGTACCTCAATACAATGATCTCATGAATTGCCTTGCATGATTGAGATCCATATGATGAGCTTTGTATCACTATTAATCTATGTGCTACTCTAGTGATGTTATTAAAGTAGTCTATTCCTCCTTCATGATGTAATGGTGACAGTGTGTGCATCATGTAGTACTTGGCGTAGGTTATGATTGTAATCTCTTGTAGATTATGGAGTTAATTATTACTATGATAGTATTGATGTGATCTATTCCCCCTTTCATAGTGTAAAGGTGACAGTGTGTATGCTATGTTAGTACTCGGTCTAAATTGCAAAGATCTATTATGCTCTAAAGGTTACTTAAATATGAATGCCGAATGTTGTGGAGCTTGTTAACTCCGGCTTGAGGGAGCTCTTGTAGCCCTACACAATGAATGGTGTTTGTTATCCAACAAGAGAGTGTATGTAGCACAAGTGAGGAGAAGTTATTTATTTATTATGTGCGTTCCTTTCTATAGTGCCTATAGATTTTCTGCATTTTGTTTCATAATATAAGAGCAACTGTGTTTATTTGCAATATCTCGTCTTTTCTCGTTTTGACTTTCCTATTTCTCTCCTACTCCGCAAAGGACTCCACAAACTGATCGAGGGATCGGCAGATCGGGAGTATTTCGAGATCAGAGCTGCTTTTAGGAGGTTTTGTGTTAAAAAAATGAGTTGCGCTAATTACCGTGCAGAAAATCTATAGGCACTATAAATTGAAACGGAGGGAGTATTATGTGATCAATGTTGAGAGTGTCCACTAGTGGAAGTATGATCCCTAGGCCTTGTTTCCAAATACTGCAAACATCGCTTATTTACTGTTTACTGCATCTTTACTTCCTGCAATATTACCACCATCTATACCACCTGTGTTCTACTATCTCTTCGCCCGAACTAGTGCACCTATACATCTGACAAATGTATTAGGTGTGTTGGGGACACAAGAGACTTCTTGTATTTGCAGGGTTGCTTGAGAGGACTATCTTTGACCTCTACCTCCCCGAGTTCGATAAACCTTGGGTGATTCACTTAAGGGAAACTTGTTGCTGTTCTACAAACCTCTGCTCTCTTGGAGGCCCAACACTGTCTACAAGAATAGAAGCACACGTAGACATCAAGCTATTTTCTGGCGCCGTTGCCGGGGAGGTAAGGTAAAAGGTATTCACATCCTCCGACTACTAAGCTATTTCCTAGCACTGTTGTCGGTGTGTGAGTGCTCGAAGGTATCTCCTTTAGATTCTGCAATTTTATCTTTTTGTCTCTTGTTTTTATTTCACTAGTTAGGCTTAATGGAAAACAACAAAAATATTAGAGATCTTTATAGTATTTATCTTGAGTTAGGACATGAGGTGTTTGAAGAGAAAATTAAAAAACCTATGGAGCTTTATATGCATGCTAATGGCAATGTTATTAGTATGAATGCTTTGAACACCATTATTGCTAATGCTATGGAAGAATTTAAGCTTGGGGAAGCTGGTTGTGATATTTTTAGTCCCCCAAGCATGGAGGAGAAAATTTACTTTGATGATACTTTACCTCCTATATATGATGTTTGCAATGATGAATATGATATTTTCAGTCCACCTACTATTGAGGAGAAAATTAATTATGATTACAATATGCCTCCTATATATGATGATTATGGTGATGAGAATAATAGTGATAGCTATTTTGTTGAATTTGCTCCCACTACAACTAATAAAATTGATTATGCTTATGTGGAGAGTAATAATTTTATGCATGTAGCTCATGACAAGAATGTTTTATGTGATAGTTATATTGTTGAGTTTGTTCATGATGCTACTGAAAGTTATTATGAGAGAGGGAAACATGGTTATATGCATCTTAATAATATTAAGTTTTCCCTCTTTATGTTGAGAATCTTTGAAGTTGCACTTGTGTTGCCTTTCTACGCTTGTTACTTTGTGCTTTCAGTACTTGTTCCCTTACAAGATTCCTTTTCATAGGAAGTGGGTTAGGCTTAAATGTGTTTTGAATTTGCTTCTTGATGCTCTCTTTTGCTTCAACTCTTATTTCTTGCGAGAGTATCATTAAAATTACTGAGCCCATCTTAATGGCTATAAAGAAACCAACTTCTTGGGAGATAACCCATGTTTATTTTTCACTGTTTTATTGTGTCTTGGAAGTTGTTACTACTGTAGCAACCTCTCCTTATCATGTTTTTGTGCCAAGTAAAGTCTCTATAGTAAAGTTGATACTAGATTTGGATTTCTGCGCAGAAATTTGCTGTCTGTCACGAATTCGCGTCCTTCTCTCTGTAGAAGAATCAAAAAAATCTGCCAATTTGTGCGTGATCTCAGATATGTACGCAACTTTCATTAGTTTTGAGTTTTTCCATCTGAGCAAGTTAAGTGCCTCAGAAAAATTTGTCTTTACGGACTGTTCTGTTTTGACAGATTCTGCCTTTTATTTCGCATTGCCTCTTTTGCTATGTTGAATGGATTTCTTTGTTCCATTAACTTTCAGTAGCTTTGTGCAATGTCCAGAAGTGTTAAGAATGATTATGTCACCTCTGAATATGTGAATTTTTTATTATGCACTAACCCTCTAATGAGTTTGCTTTAAGTTTGGTGTGGAGGAAGTTTTCAAGGGTCAAGAGAAGAGGATGATACAATATGATCAAGAAGAGTGAAAAGTCTAAGCTTGGGGATGCCCCGTGGTTCATCCCTGCATATTTTGAAGACTAAAGCATCTAAGCTTGGGGATGCCCAAGGCATCCCCTTCTTCATCGACAACTTATCAGGTCATTTCTAGTGAAACTATATTTTTATTCCGTCACATCTTATGTACTTTACTTGGAGCGTCTGTGTGCTTTTATTTTCGTTTTGTTATTTTCATTCTCTGAATAAATTGGATCCCACAATCCTTGTATTGGAGATATTACGCTCCGCTTTTTCATTTGAACACTTGTGTTCTTAGTTATGCTTTAATGTTCATGGCGAAGGCTGAAAATTGCTTCGTTGATTGCTATTTGGTTGGAATCAGAAAATGCTTCATATGGTAATTGGTATATTGTCTTGAATAATATGATTCTTGGCAATTGTTTTGTGCTCAAATAGATCATGTTTAAGCTCTTGCATCATGTACTTTGCACCTATTAATGAAGAACTACCATAGAGCTTGTTGAAATTTGGTTTGCATGATTGGTCTCTCTAAGGTCTAGATATTTTCTGGTAAAGTGTTTGAACAACAAGGAAGACAATGTAGAGTCTTATAATGCTTGCAATATGTTCTTGTGTAAGTTTTGCTGTACCTATTCATACTTGTGTTTGCTTCAAACAACCTTGCTAGCCAAAGCCTTGTACTGAGAGGAAATGCTTCTCGTGCATCCAAACACCTTGAGCCAAAACCCATGCCATTTGTGTCCACCATAACTACCTATATGTGGTATTTTCTGCCATTCCAAAGTAAATTACTTGAGTGCTACCTTTAAAATTTCATTCCTTTGTCTTTGCAATATATAGCTCATGGGAAAATAGCTTAAAAACTATTGTGGTGATGAATATGTAGCTATGTATCTTAGTTCTTATAAGTTGCTTGTTGAGCGGTAACCATGTTTCTGGGGACGCCCATCACTTTTACACCTTTGTTGAATATCATGTGAGTTGCTATGCATGTTCGTCTTGTCTGAAGTAAGGGTGATTTATCATGATCAAATGGTTTGAGTATGCATATGTTAGAGAAGAACATTGGGCCGCTAACTAAAGCCATCATGGTGGAAGTTTTCAGTTTGGACATTCATCCTCAATATCTTATGAGAATATTATCTGTTGTTGAATGCTTATGCATTAAAGAGGAGTCCATTATCTGTTTTCTATGTTGTCCCGGTATGGATGTCCTAAGTTGAGATCTATTAAAAACGAGAAATCAAATGCGATTTATCTCCTTGGACCTTTGTACAGGCGGCATAGAGGTACCCCTTTGTGACACTTGGTTGAAACATATGTTATACAATGATAATCCATGTAAATCCAAGCTAATTAGGACAAGGTGCGGGCACTATTGGTATTCTATGCATGAGGCTTTCAACTTGTAGGAAGTATTATGCATTACATATGAATTATTACTACCGTTGACAAACTTGTTTCTATGTTTTCAAAACAAAAGCTCTAGCACAAAAATAGTAATCCATGCTTCCCTCTGCGAAGGGCCATTCTTTTACTTTATGTTGAGTCAGTTTACCTACTTCTTTCTATCTTAGAAGCAAACACTTGTGTCAACTGTGTGCATTGATTCTTACATGTTTACTTATTGCACTTGTTATATTACTTTATGTTGACAATTATCCATGAGATATACATGTTACAAGTTGAAAGCAATTGCTGAAACTTAATCATCCTTTGTGTTGCTTCAATGCCTTTCACTTTGAATCTATTGCTTTATGAGTTAGCTCTTATGCAAGTCTTTTTGATACTTGTCTTGAAAGTACTATTCATGAAAAGTTTTGCTATATGATTCAGCTGTTTAGTCATTATCTTTTGTTAGCAATACATTGCTTTGAATCACTTCATTCATCTCATATGCTTTACAATATTGTTGATCAAGATTATGTTGGTAGCATGTCACTTCAGAAATTATTCTTTTATCGTTTACCTACTCGAGGGCTTAGGGAACTAAGCTTGGGATGCTTGATACGTCTAACGTATCAATAATTTCGATGTTCCATTAGTTTTATGACAATACCTACATGTTTTGTTCACACTTTATATCCTTTTTATGCATTTTCCGGAACTAACCTATTAACAAGATGCCGGTGCCGTTCGTTTTGCTGTTTTTGGTTCCAGAAATCCTACAAAGGAAATATTCTCGGAATTGGACGAAATCAACGCGGGACCTTATTTTCCCCGGAAGCTTCCGGAGAGCGGAGAGGCACAGAGGGAGCCACGGGGGCCCCATCCACAAGGCTGGCGCCAAGGGGGCGCCCCCCTATGGTGTGGGACCACCAGGTCTCCTCCGAGGCTGCCCTTCTGCCTATAAAGTCTCTCCGCCTCGAAAACCCTCAAAAGATAAGCCACGGGATGAGAAAAGTTACGCAGCCGCCGCCATCGCGAAGTCAAGTTCGGGGGACAGAAGTCTATGTTCCGGCACGCCCCGGGAGGAATTGCCCCCGAATCCATCTCCATCGACACCACCGCCATCTTCATCGCCGTTGCTGTCTCCCATGATGGGGAGGGAGTAGTTCTCCCTCGAGGCTAAGGGCTCTACCGGTAGCTATGTCGTTAATCTCTCTCTCATGTACCTCAATACAATGATCTCATGAATTGCCTTGCATGATTGAGATCCATATGATGAGCTTTGTATCACTATTAATCTATGTGCTACTCTAGTGATGTTATTAAAGTAGTCTATTCCTCCTTCATGATGTAATGGTGACGGTGTGTGCATCATGTAGTACTTGGCGTAGGTTATGATTATAATCTCTTGTAGATTATGGAGTTAATTATTACTATGATAGTATTGATGTGATCTATTCCCCCTTTCATAGTGTAAAGGTGACAGTGTGTATGCTATGTTAGTACTCGGTCTAAATTGCAAAGATCTATTATGCTCTAAAGGTTACTTAAATATGAATGCCGAATGTTGTGGAGCTTGTTAACTCCGGCTTGAGGGAGCTCTTGTAGCCCTACACAATGAATGGTGTTTGTTATCCAACAAGAGAGTGTATGTAGCACAAGTGAGGAGAAGTTATTTATTTATTATGTGATCAATGTTGAGAGTGTCCACTAGTGAAAGTAGCAGTCCCTGGCCTTGTTTCCAATACTGCAAACATCGCTTATTTACTGTTTTACTGCATCTTTACTTCCTGCAATATTACCACCATCTATACCACCTGTGTTTTACTATCTCTTCACCGAACTAGTGCACCTATACATCTGACAAATGTATTAGGTGTGTTGGGGACACAAGAGACTTCTTGTATCTTAATTGCAGGGTTGCTTGAGAGGACTATCTTTGACCTCTACCTCCCCGAGTTCGATAAACCTTGGGTGATTCACTTAAGGGAAACTTGCTGCTGTTCTACAAACCTCTGCTCTTGGAGGCCCAACACTGTCTACAAGAATAGAAGCACGTAGACATCAGTCTGTGGTGCAGGAATTCATATGTAGTTGGAATTTGCTTAACCCCATGGTTCACTGCAAAATTTATAATAAAGTTGTCGACTTGCCTTTTGATTATTTTTGTGCAGCCATTAGAATGCCACAATGGGGATTGCGCGAAAGGATGAAGAAGCAACCTAAGCTATTGATGGACCTCTACAAAGAGATGCCAGGAGAAGTTTCTCAGATGAGGATGGTAAAATCCAAATTATACAACTTCCATCTATTCGGTATTTTGCCTATTTCATTACTAAGTGTGTTCTAGCTAGAAGAATGCTAAATTATCCTCTTATGATTTAGCTTTCCTAGTTGCTGCCTTGAGACGTGATAGAACTTGTAATTTGGGTGCTTTGATAGTTTCCCATCTTACTACTAACCTTGAGAAAGGAGGAGTGGGAGGCCTCATTGCCTCTAGTTTATTAGCCTTTCACCTCCTAGTTCCACATGATTTAGACATTCAATTTCTATTAGAGAGGCCTGATCTTAACTCCATGATGCAAAAAATTTGTTTCTTTTCAAGCCAACATGGACAACCTACCTTATGAAATAACCTTTTTCAAGAAATCTGCATGGAAGGTAGCTAAGTCCGATCGTTTAGTCAATTTGCATGCGCCTCTTTTGTTTAACCTTGATGTCAGGGGAGGATGGTCATCACGGAGTAGGAGCTTGACTCATACATAGAGGAGCACGGCTAAGGTACAGATGATGGAGGGGAGGCCGAAGATAATTTCGTCCAGCCCTCCAACACCGATGGGTCCCATATCCACAACCTGACTATGATTATGGGCCTTCTCGCTTCCTCTTCCTCACGAGGGCCGGCACGACCATGCTAGGGATGACCCACCATCCTGGACATAGGCAGACCCACAAAATTTCCAAAGCCTGGGCAAGCTAAAGTGTGACAAAAATTCTCATACACATCAACTAAGATAGACATCGGATAGGGAAAATAAGCCCTCAACAAGAGTTTTCATGTATAAAAGATGGACATGGTACATAAAAATGCATAATAGCACATGCAAATATTCATCGGTACCGAATACGAGATTTTTAACATCTAACAACGGTGGACCAAAAAGCTAAAATGTTCATCGGTACTAGACAATATTGAAACTTGACGCTTGACCCCAAAAGCTTGTCTAAACGCATATCCAAATGCACCCAAAAGGAACTACAAAATATAGGAATTTTGAGTTAGAAGTTATAAGATGGCACATCCGGAAGAAAAGTATCACGAGATAATAAACATACCGTCAATCATCTCCTAATTAACTAGGCCTAGGCCTTTTAGGTAGATGTCCTTTCCTTGTCTTCATGGCTTGGAACCTTTTAGCAATATCATCATGATGTCTACGGGTGCTTCTATTCTTGTAGACAGTGTTGGGCCTCCAAGAGCAGAGGTTTGTAGAACAACAGCAAGTTTTCCATTAAGTGGATCACCCAAGGTTTATCGAACTCAGGAGGAAGAGGTCAAAGATATCCCTCTCAGCAACCCTGCAACCACGATACAGAAGTCTCTTGTGTCCCCAACACACCTAATACACTTGTCAGATGTATAGGTGCACTAGTTTGGCGAAGAGATAGTAAAACACAGGTGGTATAGATGGTGGTAATATTGCGAAAGTAAAGATGCGTAAAACAGTAAACAAGCGGCGCCAGAAAATAGCTTGCTGGCGTGGGAAGCAATTCTTTGTGGTGGAAACAAGGCCTAGGGATCATACTTTCGCTAGTGGACACTCTCAACATTGATCACATAATAAATAAGTTCTCTTTCCTTTGTGCTACATATACTCTTGTTGGATGATGAACACCACTAATTGTGTAGGGCTACAAGAGCTCCCTCAAGCGGAGTTAACAAGCGCCACAACATTCGATATTCATGTTTAAGTAACCTTAGAGTATAATAGATCTTTGCAAAATAGGCCAAGTACTAACATAGCATGCACACTTGTCACCATCACACTATGAAGGAGGCATAGATCACATCAATACTATCATAGCGATAATCAACTCCATAACCTACAAGAGATTATGATCATAATCTACGACAAGAACTACAATGCACACCTGTCACCATTACACCATGCAGGAGGAATAGACTACTTTAATAACATCACATGAGTAGCACATAGACTAGTAGCGATACAAAGCACATTGCAATCATAAAGGGATATAAATAAGCACTTCACTATGCCATTCGTAACAGTGAATAAGTATTCTGTGAAATATAGCCTAAGAGACCCACACGGTGCACACACTGTCACCTTTACACACGTGGGACAAGGAGTCTCCGGAGATCACATAAGTAAAACCCACTTGACTAGCATAATGACATCTAGATTACAAGCATCATCATATGAATCTCAATCATGTAAGGCAGCTCATGAGATTATTGTATTGAAGTACATAGGAGAGATTAACCACATAGCTACCGGTACAGCCCTTAGCCCCAGGGGAGAATTACTCCCTCCTCATCATGGGAACAGCGATGGCGGTGAAGATGGCGGTGGAGATGGCTTCCGGGGGCAATTCCCCGTCCCGGCGGTGCCGGAACAGAGACTTCTGTCCCCCGAATCTTGACCCCGCGATGGCGCGCGACTACAGAAGTTTTCTCGGGTTTTAAATACGAGAACGGTCGAGGATTTAGGTCAGGGACGACTAAATAGGCGAAGAGGCGGAGGGCCACGGGGGCCCACACACTAGGCGCCCCACCTGCAGGCCGCAGCATGCACGTGGGGTGGGGTACAGCTCCTCGGCCTCTTCGGTGCTCTAGGCTTCCGGGAAAAATAGGATGTTGGCGTTGATTTCGTCCGATTCGAGAATATTTCCTTTCTAGGATTTCTGAAACCAAAAGCAGAGAAAACAACAAGCGGCCTTCGGCGCTCCTCGTCGGTGGTTACGACTTTTAAATATGACATAGTATGCATAAAACATGTAGATATGCATCAATAATGTGGCATGGAACATAAGAAATTATAGATACGTTTTGGGGGCGTATCCATCACTATCAAAGTTCCTAAATATCTCCCGCTCCGTGTAACATATCATC
Organism: Lolium multiflorum; assembly: GCA_030979885.1. Taxonomy (NCBI): domain Eukaryota; kingdom Viridiplantae; phylum Streptophyta; class Magnoliopsida; order Poales; family Poaceae; genus Lolium; species Lolium multiflorum. Next base: position 26,072 of record JAUUTY010001463.1, read on the forward strand.
CGTCATTGAACCAACCATTCTTCATCTTGTTACGTAATTTTGATTTGATAATCTTCATGGAAAGCCCTCTCAATGGATGTCGTTGACACCGGCAATATCAAAGCCAACTCCATAAGTTTCTACACCAACGGGAAAACTAAATGCTTCTCCGTTTCAACCATCTTCATGGCCAAACTTTCAAGATCTTTGCAAGTAGAGAAGGCGGGAATGGATTCTCACATTGTGAATGTAAGGTCTCAAGTTGCCCTCTTATGGTTGCACGGTCACCATTAGAGAAGTCTACATGATGGTGAATAAGCGAGCAAGCTTCTACATAAAACATTGAAAGAGTTCTTCTGATTGAGGCAAGAGAAGAAATCTAATACCTCATTAAACTTCACCAAAACGATGTAGTTCATCTCGAGCACATATCTTGTCAAGGACAACATAGAAAATCTCAACTTTGTAGAAATGAAGCTTAGTGTATGTCATCCCATCAAGCCTTGAACGACCTCGAACCGTGCTCATCGATATGTGGCTTATGGAATACCCTTGGCAATGCAAAATTGTTGCACTTCATCAACAAGGCCTCCCAACCACTTTCTCTCATTGATACTAACCAATCTTTCACATCTTAACTAGTTCGATTGCATGAACAATATTTGGGTCCTTACTTTGCAAGACATGTGAACTCATTGTGATAGCAAAGCAACTTTATCATAAGCTTCAAAATGAAAGCAAATTTGAAGTCCTCCATCTTCTCAATTAAACCATAGCTTGTGATAGACCCGACTCTCATCATTCACCAAACGAAGGATTTTAATGTTGTAACCACATATTGTCCAATGAAGCAAAGTTGTATAATGAACCCCTTGTATCCCAGGTCTAGTGATTTGTTTCTTGATTCAAACCTTCACTAGATAGCTCACCCCTCTCAAGCATATCCAATAAATTTTGATGATATTCTTACGTAAGCACATCCCTTCTTTTGCAAGATGCACTTGAAGTGTTCACAATCAAGGAGGTGTACTCAAAGAAATCATGAATGGATGATCAGATTGAGCAACGGAGACAAGAACCAATTGTAAGAGGTGGGCAACAATGGTATAGAAAGCATAAGGATTCTCTTCCCAAGATCTTCTTTTTGTGAGCCATTAATTCACCTCACATTGAGGCTATCATAACCTTGCCCTTGTATTCTATGAATAGATAGCTTGTGGTGATCTAGAATACCAAGCGAGCTACCTTTAGTGCCTCAGTGTAGTCTCGCGGACATGATTTATTGAAAGAAATCGTTCCACAACCTTCCCTTCATTGCTCACATACCTACAACAACATAGTTTCAAAATGTTAAATGAAACAATAGGCAAATGGAACAATAGTCTAATGAAATAATAGGAAAATGGAATAATAGTCTAATGAAACAATAGGCAAATGGAACAATACTAACTCAACATTACCGCTATTTGCTCTTTGCGGATATATCACGTGACTCGTCAGCAAAAACAAAGAAGTTATTTTCACCCGATTTCTTCCATAATTACTTTGGTAACTTCTTGTACTACAACACTTGGAAAGATCCTTTTGAATTTTGGGAAAGCTCATCTGCAATTTCTACCATGCCCATAAGCATGCTTTACCTTGTCATCCTTCCCTTTATACCATTCAACCATCTCACGAAAGTTGTCCATGTTTAATGAACCAAGAGATTCATTACTTGGCCCACGAAAGGACAAGCCTTGACCAATGAGAAATCTAGCACAACTCATGGGCCCGAATTAAGCGGATTTTATAAAGTTCTTTAGACTTCTTCGTTGCACGAGATAGCTTGCTAGACACACTTTGTCTTTGTGCAAAAAGCATCACAATTCAATCTTGCATTATTGTGGTCACTACTTATGCCTCAACCTTAGTAGGGAAAAGCTTTATAAGCATGTTTCCAATCATTAAAACCAGCCAGTTTTGGTGAAGACTTCATGACCAAAGCGTTGTGTGCTTCCCATTTGGCAAAAGCAATGGAAACAATACGCCTTATCTTGAGACTCATATATTCTATCCAAATAGCATACTTGTGTGATAAGGGGATCCCGGCCAGATCCACCTAGGGTGCCCGATCTTTCACGGCGAGAACCCGGGATAGTAGATCCTCCCAACAACGCAATGAACGCAGCCTGGAGAAGAGGGAACGAATCCAGCAAGCAACGGATCGATGAACGATATGCCTCAAACCTTGAGCTAGACAATCCTTGATGAACACAAGAACCTTCGCAGCGGATATAATAGATAAACGGCAGCGCCGTACCCCGGAGGGATGATACACGTGAACACACGCAATGGGGTAAACCCTAAACTTTAGTCTAAACTTGTCTATCCCTAAACTCCCACCTTTCCATGAGGGGAGGTGGCCGGCCAGCCCTTGCTGGGCTGGGGCGCCCCACTATGGGCCTAACCTGGTTTGGTTTGGACAGGCCCAAAACCAAACACAACACTAATTTAATCCTAATTGGCCCACCACATGACCTGGCTACATTATTTCCTAACATAGAATGAATGACACAACCTTAGACTTAATTATTACATGGCGTAGGTCGTCCTAGCGTGTCACTCCTGAATCCTCGATGGCGTACCACCTAGCTTGGTGGAGTCCTGAAATTGGCCTCCACATAGGCCTCCATGCCCGTATCATCCTCCCCCCTTCAAGAAGCGTTGTCCCCAACGCGTGAGGGTCTTCTGGAAAAGGTGACGTGATATGAACATGACACGTCCTCGCCGTCCTCAAGTCTTGCTTGGTTCGTCATGACATATGCCATAGGGTGGCTAATCGAGGTGGTTCCTAATGGTCTCACGGCGGTATCCGGATGCGGGTATGGGCACGAGCGACACGGCGACGTACCCAGGTTCGAGGCCCTCCGATGGAGGTAACACCTCTACTCCTGCTATGAGTGTATATGATGTCACACAGTACAATGGTGCTCCTTGAGCTGTATCCGGCTGCTCCTGGGAGGCTAAGGTAGACGAAGGTCTCTCTCTCAGGGCAGCTCTAAGACTAGGGAATGGCAATCGATCGATCGTCCCCCGCACGAGGGGGTAGCCCGGCTTATATAGGCACCGCACTTTACACATAAGTCCCTAGAGTCTAGTGGCCGCATGGGCCGGCTTCGGCTCCCGTCCCTTCCCGAGGCGCTGACGCTGGGAGCCGTTGAGCGTAGTGGCACGTCCCATCCGCCTGCTCAGGTCAGCGGCGTGGAGGTGCTGTCGTTGTCGGCATCATGCTCGTAGCGCGTACGGCTCGACGTACGCCATGATGGCCTCTGTCCGGCGCGTGGCACTGCTGCTCTACAGTGCCCCGTACTCTACGGGAGATGAGGTCAGCGTGGACCTTTGAACCCGGCTCACCTACCCAGTTCCTTCCTGTGCAAGGCTCGCCAGCCTCGAGTCTGAGGTACAAACCCCGTCGGATATGGCTTGTAGAAGCCGGCCCAGCTACAGCGTTGAAGGCCGCAGCCAGGCCGACTAGGACTTAGAGCCGCCGGCTCCCGAGGCAGCCGGCCACGGCTCCAGCCGGCTGCTCCTCGGCCGGCCTTCGCAGCCGGCCGTCCTCGAGCCGGCCGCTCCGTCCATTGCCCTACCGGGTCTTCCCCCGACATTAGCCCCCGAAGCTGGCAAGGTCCTGCGTTAAGAAGGACCTAGGCAGGTTTCCCTGGCTTTATACATCCCTCGCTTGTTTCCACGGCTCCCGGAGGGGCCAACTGAGAATTTTCATTCAGCCGGCTGCGCCCTCATCCGGCTCGCCCCGTCCGGCTTCCTCCAGCCGGACGCCTTTTTTGCTCCTGTCGTTTTCACTTTTTCTTAAGTGTTGAAGACGTTTCCGGCTTGTTGCCAGAACTGGGGCCGGGTCGATTTTATCGTCCGGCTCCGGCTCGGGTGCACCGGCAACTCCGCCGCCTCGAGTCCCGCGCCCGACTTGACCGTTCTGACGGCTTCGTCAGCGCGGTCGTTTCGTCTGGTCACATCGCTGTCTCCTCCGGATTTTCTGCGGTCGTGGGCGGAGTGGTGCGGCCGTTTCTGGTAACTGCCGCGTCGTGTGGGGCGGTTTCGGCGCAGTTAATCCCATCGTGGCCCACGATCGCCACGTGGCTGCGTAACGGGCGCGCCGGGCGGCTATAAATGCCCCCCGCGCGGTACCGAGGCACTCTTCTTCTTCCTTGCGCCACTGCTTCTTCTCTCTCTCGTTCTCTTCGCTCGAGCGCTCTCGCACGCCGTCGATCTTTCTCCGGCGACCTCCTGGCGAACCTCGGTGACCTTTCGCGGCCGGAGTCCTCCGCCGTTCGGCAGCCGTCCGCACGCCAAGCCGGCGCCACGGGGCCCCGCGGCTCGACGCTGCGCTCATCGCCGCCGCGCTCTCCTCCGGTGAGGAGCGGTTCCTCTTCTCCCTTTGATCTCGATTGGTCTTCTTCCTCCTCCTCTTCGTCCATGGCCTCCGCCAGCGGGTCCTGGAGGGGCTCGCTTATGAACGACGACGACATCGAGCGCCTGGTGCGCCTCCGCCGGATTCCTCGGGAGGTGGTCACGCGGGCGCCTGGCGCGGAGGTGGAGCCCAAGCCGGAGCCCGGCGAGCGCGTCGTCTTCGGCGCGCACCTCGACCGTGGGCTAGGTCTGCCGGCTTCGGCCTTCTTCCGCAGGTTCCTGGACTTCTTCGGCCTGCAGCCGCACCACTTGCCGGCCAACGCGTGCGTCCTCCTTAGCTGCTATGTGGCTTTTATGGAGGGCTACGCCGGCTTGTGGCCGGACGTCGACTTCTGGAGCCGGCTCTTCTACCTCAAGTCGCAAATGACTGAGGGCCGCCTGAGGACCTGCGGCTGCGCCTCCATCTATCCTCGCGCCGGCTCGCTCTTCCCGAAGATACCGACTGTCGACTCGGTGAAGAACTGGCAGATGACGTTCTTCTACGTGAAGAACGCCAACCCAGCCTTCGACCGGATCAACCTGCCGGAGTATAATCCGGCTCCTCCGACCACCCGGCTCAACTGGGGTCACAACGCCAAGTCGGCGGATCCGGACGCGGAGGTCAACCTCCTCTGGGATTTCTTGGGGGAGTGCGTCACTGAGGGCCGGCTGAGCGCCGAGGACCTCCTCTGCACCTACGTGGAGCGCCGGGTGATCCCGCTCCAGGGCCGTGTCCACAAGATCGGGCTTATGTCCGGCCGGCTGGATCCGACCCGGACGTCGAGGATAGCGCTCACCAAGGCCCAAGTCGCTCACCGGGTGAACAACATCACCAAGGCCAACATGCCGGAAGACTGGGCGTGGGGGCTGCCGCCTTACGACCGGGCCGCGCCGCCTGAGCGGGTAAGTTGTATTTTTAGCTTGTGCTTTTCGACTGCGTGGCTCGCTTGTTACTCATCTGTTCTTGTTTTTTAGATCTTTCCTCGCCAAGAGCTCGAGGACGGCGACTTGGCGCGCAAGATCTGGACGGCGGATCTCGTGGATCCGGCTGACCAAGCCGGCGACCAAGCCGGCGACCAAGCCGGCGATGACGACCTGCCGGCGGTGCCCGACCAGGGCGGCCAAGGGGAGCACAACCCGCCGCCTTCGCCGGAGCAGCGGGAGGAGGAGGAGGCGGAGCCGGCCACGTCCACCACGGGGCCGGCACCGATCCGGGCGGTGCCCCTGCGCTCGAGGCCGCCTGCCGCCTCGGCGACTTCCGCGCCGAAGAAGAAGCGGGCACGGCCAGGCTGGAGGGCCAGGCCAAGAGACAGCGCCAGCAAGGGCCCAAGAAGGTCCCTGAGATGGCCGGGTAAGTTCTTTTTGTTTTCTTTGTTGTTTGATTCCTTTTCTTTCCTTGCCTTGCACTTATCTTCCTTTGTTTGTTCGACTAGGGCCGCCATCAAGTTCACCCAGGGCGGCAGCTCTGGGCCGGCTGCGCGTGTTGCGCCGCCGTTCCGCCGGCAGAGGGAGCCGACGCCGCCGCCTTCGACACGTGCACGCACGCCGCCTGTTGTCGTTGTGCCGCCCGTGGCTACGCCGCCTGCGGCTTCGCCGCCTCCCGCGGGGGCGTCTTCTTCGGCTGCGCCTCCTTCAGCGCCGGGCCAGGACGCCCAGGGCGAGTCGGCCCAGAGGCCCACTCTTGGCGACCTGTTTCCGCACCGCGCGCCGCTGCTGGGGCCGGCTGCTGGAGCCGGTCGAGGTGTGCCACCAGCGGCAGGAGCTGGAGCCGGCGGAGCTGCGCCGCCTGAAGGGCCGGAGGTGGTTCCCACCGGGCCAGCCGCGCCGCCTCCGGCTTCGGAGCCGCCGAGGACGGAGCCGCAGCGGGAGGAGCCGGCGCGCGCTACGGACGCCGACTCCCGGGCGTTGGTGAGGTCGAAGGGCCCGGCGGTGTCGCCCACTGGCCTTCACGTGGCCAAGGGTGCCCAGCTGGTGAACGTGCCGTCCGCCTCGGACTCCAGCTTCGGCTCGGCTGGCACCATGGAGCAGGCCTGGAACCAGGCGGACTCCTGCGAGATATTCAGCCGGGAGGGGCAGCCTGGCACGGCGCCCCTGAAGATGCTCTTCTCTGGCTACCGAGCCAGCTTGAAGACCAAAGCCGCCGAGGCCGTGGCCCAGCTGGCGACGTTGGAGGAAGCTGACAAGGTAGGTGGCGTCTCATCTTGTTTTCTGCGATTTTATTGTTATCCTGGTAGCCCTCCGAGGCATGGGCCGGCTGCTCGAAGCCGGCCCAGGTTTCGCCTAAACGATTAACTCTTTTTCAGGCGGTCGACGAGCGACGCACCGCCTTGTACAACAAGGTGGTGACCAGCTACCATAAGGCCAAGCTTGAGCGGGCCACCTTGGCTCGTGAGCTGGAAGCCGCCAAGGGTAAGCTCTTGCTTCTTTTGGCTTAATGTCTTCTTTCTTTTGTCTATATTGGCTGACACTTCTTTCCGGCTGCCTCACAGTTGAGGCCGCCAGGGTCCCGCAGCTGGAGAAGGACCTCCGGGTTGCTCGCGCTCAGTGCGCCGAGAGCGAGGAGGCGGGCCGTGCTGCCGCCGCCAAGCTCAGGGTGGCTGATGGGGAGTTGAGGCGGCTGCGCGCGCTGGAGAAGAACCATCTCGCCGAGCTCGCCTCCCTTAGGACGGCAGAGAAGGAGAAGGTGGATGATCTGAGCCGGCGGCTGGACGAGGTGGAGAAGCAGCGGCTTGCGCTTCAGCAGGAAGTCACCGCCAAGTCCACGGAGCTGACGGCTACTGCCAAGCACTGGACGGACCTTATTGGCGCGATCGATACCGGTTTTTCGGGTGAGTTTATGTTTCCTTCCCCTTTGCCGGCTGGCTGTCGGCTGCCAGCTTCCGCTGGTAGCCGGCGCAGAAACTTGTCTTTTTCGCAATCTCCATCTTCGGGCTGGGGGCAGTCGGCTCGTGCCGGCTGCCGCCAGTCTTTTTCTTTTGTCCTTCGAAATCTCCATCTTCGGGCTGGGGGCAGTCGGCTTGTGCCGGCTGCCGCCAGTCTTTTTCGGAATCTCCATCTTCGGGCTGGGGGCAGTCGGCTCGTGCCGGCTGCCGCCAGTCTTACTTTAGGACTTCGAAAATTTGCATTTTTCAGCTTATTTCGGCTTTTATGACTTCTGACATGCTTCCTTCTTGCAGCGGCCTTCCCGGAGACGCAGGACGTGGCCTTGGATGCCGTTGGCGCTGCGCGCGAGGCCAGGGGGCGGGCGACTGGCGAGGGCAGCTCGGAGACCTTCACCATGGAGGACCACCTGTCGTCCCTGGCTGCCCGCGTCGAGCCCATCACTAAGTTTGGCTGGGAGCTCCGGAAGGCGGCTGAGGAGCTGGTCCCGATGCTGTGGCCCGACAAGGAGGCGCCGCAAGACATCTCCAGCCTCACTTCTTTGATCGAGCAGGCGCCGGAAAGCTTCATCGAGTGGAAGGGGTCTGCCACGCGCGCTGGCGCCGACATGGCGCTGTCCTTTGTCCTCTCCTGGTACAACGAGGTGGACCTGGGGCAGCTGGAGTATCGGCGAGCCGGCGTGGAAGAGGGGCTCTCGGCCGAACAGAAGGCCGCCCGGCTTGCCCGAGCCAGCGCCATCGCCGACTTCGTCGACAAGCGCGTCTTCATCGCGGATCCGAACCCTCACTCTGATGAGGAGGAGGAGCTTGAAGACGAAGGAGCCGAGATGGACTCTCCGCCGCCTGCTGTTGATCCGACTGTTCCTCCTCCGGCCGGTGCCTGAGCTTTCCTGCTTATATAGCTTTGCTTTTGCCAAGACAATTTATTAAATCCCCGGAATGCCGGGTGCTTATGTAAAGACAATATTATCTCCTTTTTATTATGACTCATTTTAATGTGTTTGTTAATCATTTGTGTGCCGGCTTGCTTTCTTCCGACTTGCTCGCTTTTTCCCATCCGCCCCACTCTTTGGCTGTGCCCTTGCCGGTCGTACGTCCGACTTGCGGTCCGTCGCCGGATCAAGAGCGTGCCGCTGGGTGAGGCCGATAGTATTTCAGTCGAACGAGTCGATTTCGGCAGTCCGACACTTTTATGAAAGGTTGCAAGTCAACTCGCTTTTACTCTTTCCTTAGTCGTTTTTCGCGTGTCAGCTCCCTAGGCCTTACTCCCGCCAGCCGGACAGCCGGGTTGCGGTCTGTAGCTGGTCGGAAGCCGGCTGTCGGAAATCAGATCACGTTACTAAGCCGTCGCGTGAAAGGGTTCAAGCCAATTGGCGAAACGAAGTAGAGTGCGCGAAAAACTTGTCGGAAACGGCGCTCTTGGCGCATGCTTTTTCATAGCTTACAAAAGGGATACAAGGGATACATACATTCCTGCTCTCAAGTGTAAAATGGTCGAAGCAACCTGACATTCCAGGGACGTTTTGTCTCCTCGTCAGTTTTGCTCGCCTTGTTCTTTTTGGCCTCTTGGGCATCTATGAGATAGTAGGAGTCATTGCCTACTGCCTTGCTCACGATGAAGGGACCCTCCCATGGGGATGCTAGTTTATGCTGTCCGGCTGTCCGTTGGATCAGCCGGAGCACTAGGTCTCCTTCTCGGAATGCTAAGGACTTAACCTTCCGGCTGTGATAGCGACGGAGGCTCTGCTGGTATACGGTGGACCTGGATTCGGCCATCAGCCGGACCTCTTCAACCAGGTCGACTCCATCTTCGCGAGCTTCTTTGGCTTCAGCTTCTGTGTATAGCTTGATCCTTGGCGCGTCGTGCTCGATGTCAGTCGGCAGGACGGCTTCAGCCCCGTATACGAGGAAGAAGGGCGTGAAGCCGACTGAGCGGTTTGGTGTTGTGCGCAGGCTCCACAGCACGCTGGGCAGCTCTTCAATCCAGCAGCCGGCTGAGCGCTCAAGCGGCTCCACCAGCCGGGGCCGGATGCCGGCTAGGATCAAGCCATTTGCTTTCTCCACTTGGCCGTTGGTTTCTGGGTGTGCCACGGACGATAGGTCCATTCGGATCCCCATCTCCCCGCAGTAGCGCTTGAAAATGCCTTCGGCGAAGTTGCTGCCGTTGTCGGTGATGATGCTATGCGGGTAGCCGTATCTCGCGATTATCTCCTTGAGGAATGTGACGGCTGTGGAGCCATCCAGCTTCTTGATCGGCTTGGCTTCGATCCACTTAGTGAATTTATCAATCATCACCAAGAGATGCGTCATGCCGCCTCGGGCTGTCTTGAATGGGCCCACCATATCCAAGCCCCATACGGCAAACGGCCAGGTAATGGGGATGGTTTTTAGGGCGGAAGCCGGCGTTTGCCTTTGCTTTGCGAAGCGCTGGCAGCCGTTGCACTTCTTCACCAAGTCTTCTGCGTCTCTGAGCGCAGTCGGCCAGTAAAAACCGTGCCGGAAGGCTTTGGCCACTATGGCTCGGGAGGAGGCGTGATGGCCGCACTCTCCCTGGTGGATTTCCCGTAGGAGTTCAATCCCTTCAGCCGGCTCGACGCACCGCTGGAACACCCCACTTACGCTGCGTTTGTACAGCTCGTGGTTGATGATTGTATAGGCCTTGGCCCTTCTCTCAATCTGCCTAGCTTGAACCCTGTCATTGGGCAGCACACCATCGGTGAGGTAGGAGAGGAATTCTTGTGCCCATGATGGTACGCATTTTATTTCAAACACGCTAACCACCAAGGCCTCCATCTTCGGAGCTTCCGGTTTCGACTGCGTGGTCGCCGGGTTCGGCTGTGAAGCCGGCGGGTTTGGCTGATAAGCCCCCGAGTTTGGCTGAGAAGCCCCCGCGTTGGACCGATAAGCCCCCGGGTTCGGCTGAGAAGCCGGCGGGTTTGGCTGATAAGCCCCCGACTTGGGCAATGAAGCCCCCGGGTTCGGCTGAGAAGCCCCCGGGTCAGCCGGCACGAATATGGAATCCGAGTCCGGTGACGGTATGATGGACGGTTTCTTGAGAATCGCCAAGGCAACGCCCGGCGGAATGGCTTGCCGGGTCGAGCCAATCTTGGATAGGGCATCTGCCGCCTCATTGTTTGCTCGTGGCACATGGTGGAATTCACAGCCGTCGAAGAAGCCGGATAGCTGCTGGACGTGGAAGCGGTATGAGGCCATGTTGGCGTCCTTCGCGTCCCAGTCGCCCGATGCTTGCTGTATAACCAAGTCGGAGTCGCCGAAGCAGAGGATGCGACGCACGCCAATCTCCTTGGCCAGCTTCAGCCCATGGATGAGCGCTTCATACCCGCCACATTGTTGGATGCGGTGAAGTGGATCTGCAGGACGTAGTCCAGCCGATCTCCCTTGGGGGAAGTGACGACGATGCCGGCTCCCAAGCCGTTTCGCATCTTCGAGCCGTCGAAGTGCAGCTTCCAGTGCGTGGAGTCGGGCACAGGCGGCAGGTATTGCATCTCGGCCCAGTCGACGAAGAAGTCCGCGAGGATCTGCGACTTGATGGCTGTGCGCGGCTCGTAGAGGATGGTGTGGGCGGCTAGCTCCAGGGCCCACTTGGCAACCCGGCCGTTGGCATCCTTGCTGCCGATGATTTCCGCCAAGGGCGCTGTGGCCACCACTCTGATGGGGTGCTCTGGAAGTAGTGCTTGAGCTTCTTGGCCGCCATGTACACGCCGTAGGTGACCTTCTGGTAGTGGGGGTAGTTTTGCTTCGACTGGGACAGCACCTCGCTGAGATAGTAGACTGGGCGCTGAACCGCTGCTCCCTGTTGGTTGCTTCTTTGCGCTCCACCACCAGGACAACGCTAACCACTCGGTTGGTGGCTGCGATGTACAACAGCATCGGCTCCATTGAACCCGGCGTTGCAAGGATTGGCGCGGTTGAGAGCACGCGCTTTAAGTCACGAAAGGCTTCATCCGCCTGCGGTGACCAGACAAATTTGTCCGACTTCCTCATCAATTGATACAGGGGCAGTGCCTTCTCCCCCAGCCGGCTGACGAAGCGGCTCAAGGAGGCCAGGCATCCGGTGAACTTCTGGACGTCCTTGAGGCACTGCGGCAGCTCCATCTTCTCAATGGCACTGATCTTCTCCGGGTTGGCTTCGATTCCTCGCTGAGAGACGAGGTAGCCCAGGAGTTGGCCGGCTGGCACGCCGAACGTGCATTTGGCCGGGTTGAGCTTCATCCGGAATCTTCGCAGATTGGTGAAGGTTTCTCTCAAGTCATCAAGGAGGGTAGGCATCTCCTTGGTTTTTACAACGACATCATCCACGTATGCGTGAACATTTCTGCCGATTTGATCCTGCAAACACTTTTGCATGCACCTTTGGTAGGTGGCGCCTGCATTTTTCAAGCCGAATGGCATAGTCGTGTAGCAGTAAGCCCCATACGGGGTAATGAACGAAGTCTTTATTTGATCAGCCGGATTCAAAGGAATCTGGTGGTAGCCTGAGTAGGCATCTAGGAAAGACAACAGTTCACAGCCGGCAGTCGAATCTATGACTTGATCTATGCGCGGCAGGGGAAGGGGTCCTTCGGGCACGCCTTGTTGAGGCTGGTGTAGTCGATACACATGCGCCAGGAGCCGTTCTTCTTCAAAACCAGGACCGGGTTCGCCAACCAGTCCGGGTGCAGTACTTCCATGATGAAGCCGGCAGCTAGGAGCCGGGCAATTTCTTCACCGATGGCCTTCCTTCGTTCTTCGGCGAAGCGCCTGAGAGGCTGCTTCACCGGCTTGGCTTCGGGCCTGACGTGGAGGTGGTGCTCAGCCAACTCCCTCGGTACACCCGGCATGTCCCTTGGAGACCATGCGAAGATGTCCCGATTCTCACGGAGGAAGCTGGTGAGCTCGCTTTCCTATTTGCTGCTCAAGCCGGCACCGATGGTGACGTACTTGTCCGGCTGGGCCGGGTCGAGCAGGATCTTCTTGGTGTTGTCGGCCGGCTGGAAATGAGTCGTCCCAGCCGGGTTGCCCACAGCCGGCATGTCCGCCTGCGCGGCCTTGGCCAAGGCGACGGCGTCGTGGATGAGCTGCTTCTCGGTGGCGATGACCAGCGTCTGGGCCATCTTGGAGCTCTGCGTGGCGCAGTCCATGGAGCGGCGATAGTCGCCGGCTACGGTGATGACCCCCTTAGGGCCAGGCATCTTCATCTTCAGGTACCCATAGTGGGGCACCGCCATGAACTTGGTCAGGGCAGGCCTGCCCAGGAGCGCGTGGTAGGGACTCACGAGGTCCACCACCTCGAACTCGATGTTCTCCGTGCGGAAGTTGTCCGGCTTGCCGAACATGACCTCCAGGGTGATCCGGCCGATCGGCTGGCAGCAGTGGCCTGGCACGATGCCATGGAAGACGGTGGGGGTGGGGCGCAACTCGGCCTCCTGGATGCCCAGCTTGCGGGCGGTGTCGCGGTAGAGGATGTTGATGCTGCTGCCCCCATCCATGAGGACGCGCGAGAAGCGCACGCTGCGCCGGGTTGTGCCGATGGTGGGGTCGAGGACCATGGCGTAGCTGCCCGGCTTCGGTAGGACAGCCGGTGTGTCGCGGCGATCAAAAGTGATGGCCTGCTCTGACCAGTGTAGGTACTGGGGGACCGGCGGCATGACCGCGTTGACTTCGAGGGAACGGCGCTGCTGGCTCGTTTTGTCCTCGGGCTCGGAGGTGAAGATGATGTAGGTGGCATCCTCAGCCAGGTACCGGCCGCCATGGTGCACTTGGTTAGCCTCGTGGTGCTCGAGGTTGTTGGCTTCTGCGCCGGCTTGGCCACCCGGCCCGCCGGCTGGTGGGGGTGGGGGTGGAGGCGGAAGGGGCTCGCCGCTCGTCAGCCGCTTCATGAAGTGGCAGTCGCGGGTGGAGTGGTTGGAGGGGTTCTTGCCGCTGTGGTACTTGCACGGCGAGTCGAGCATCTGCTCGAAGGTGTACTTCGGCTTCCAGGGCCGGTCCGTCTGCTTCTGGCGCCGGCTTGCGCCAGCCGCGTGGTCTGACACTGCCGCCACTGGGCGGAGCCGTACCGGCGGTCCGGCTGGTCGCTGTGCCGCTTGCCGCGGTAGTTGTCCCGCCGGCTGCCATGGTGGCCGGCCTCGGCCGGCTTGTTGTTGTCCCGCCTGGATGGAGCCGGCGAAATCTCAGCCGGCGTGCTGCTGGTTCCTTCAGCCAGCGCATACTTGTCTGCGATGGCCATCAAGGCAGCCATCGTCTTGGGTTCGCTGCGGCGCAGCTTGTGCCACAGCATGGTGTTAGGCCGGCAGCCGGCCATGAAGAAGCCGACTGCCTGGATCTCGTGCACTCCCTCGCAGGAGTTGCGCATTTCGCACCAGCGCGTCAGGTATGCACGGTCCGTCTCGTCTGCGCCCTGCTTGCACATCTCAAGCTGTTGGGGGCGACCCGGCCGGCGGTAGGTGCCGGTGAAGTTGCTGATGAAGGCGCCTCGAAGTCGAGCCAGCCGTTGATGCTGCCGGCTGGCAGGTTGTTGAGCCAGGTGCGGGCGGAGCCGAGCAGCAGAGGGGGAGTAGCGCACGGCCCAGCGCTTGTTGCCCTTGGCGATGCCGACTGCGGTGGAGTAGTCCTGCAGCCAGTCCTCCGGCTTGGCCGTGCCGTCGTACTTGGGCGTGTCGCGGGGGAGCTGGAAGCCGTCGATCATGGGCTCGTTGATGATCCGCGGCCCGAAGCACTTGGGGCCGGCTGGCCCTTCTTCCTCCGCGATGCGGGATTCGACCAGCCGGTCGAGGCGATCTCTGGCGTCTGCCGGCTCGACGCGCGGGCCCAGCCGGGAGCGGGCCGGCTGGCGCTGGCCGCTGGCCTCTGGAGCCGCGCGATGCTTGATGGTGGATGGCCTCTCGTACTCGTACTCTTCGTCGTCGTGCCGGCTTGATGGTGGCCGGCTGCGACCGCTGTTGCCACTGGGCGGCCGGCTTGTGCGGCTGGAACTTGCGTGGGTGTTCCGGCTGTCGGCTCGCCGGCTTGGTGGGCTCGGCCGTGTCCCTCGGACCGTCTCGGTCCTTGCCTGCAGCGCCATGAGCGTGAGAAGCTCTGGGGGCATGGGCGTACCTGGGGTCCTTGGTCAGGCGGTTGGCCGCCTTCAGCAGCTCAGTCACCCGCTCAGTTTGGCGGCGTAACTCTGCGCCTTCGAGGCGGTGCAGCTCTTCCGCGGCAGCTTCAGCCGCGAGCATGTTCTTGTCGGGGGTGTTGTAGATGGGCAGCTCCGTAGACGGAGCCGGCGATGCAGCGCCGTCCCGGGCGATCTCTGCGCCCAGGCCGCCTCCTCTGCGGCGGATCTGGCCGGCTCGGCTTGGGTTGTCGCCGGCGGGCGTGAGGCCGTGGGCGCGGTTGAACTCGCGCTGGGAGATCTCCCACTGGCGCTTTGCAGCAGCCAGCTCTTCCGTCTGCTTGAGGAGGAGCTGGCGGTGCTCCTCCAGGTCCTTCTCGATGGTGGTGGGGTCGGCACCAGGCGTGAGCGGAGTGCTCAGCTTGGCCCGGACTTCGTCCAGCCGGGATGGTGGTGGCGGCGCCTTTGCGCCCGAGGCGGATGCGCCGGTCTCCTTGTTGCGCTCCAACTCAGGACCGCGGACGCGCGTCGACTTGCCTCCGGCGTCGTCGCCGGTGGCCATGACCTCCTGCATGATGCAAGGGCCGGTGGTGGTGAGGCTGGCGCCGGCTCCAGGGGAGGGCTTGCGCAGCGCACGATCTCGCGCGGGTAGCGCGGTGGTGCGACGGTGGCGACGTAGACGTCGAAGCCGCCGAAGCTGATGATGTTGCCGCCGGCAGGGAATGGCCGGTCGGCGAAGCAGCCAGCGTTGTCGCTGATGCAGTCGAGGGAGCGAATCTCCAGACCAAGCCTGAAGCGACCCTCTCGCCGGTGGTGGTGAGGCCCGTCCGGATGGAGACACCGGCCGCGGACGCTGAAGGCCCCACGGTGGGCGCCAAATGTCGTGGTATCGTCATGACATATGCCATAGGGTGGCTAATCGAGGTGGTTCCTAATGGTCTCACGGCGGTATCCGGATGCGGGTATGGGCACGAGCGACACGGCGACGTACCCAGGTTCGAGGCCCTCCGGTGGAGGTAAAACCTCTACTCCTGCTATGAGTGTATATGATGTGTAACACGGTACAATGGTGCTCCTTGAGCTGTATCCGGCTGCCCCTGGGAGGCTAAGGTAGACGAAGGTCTCTCTCACAGGGCAGCTCTAAGACTAGGGAATGGCAAGCGGTCGATCCCCCCGCACGAGAGGGGTAGCCCGGCTTATATAGGCACCGGCACTTTACATATAAGTCCCTAGAGTCTAGTGGCCAGCATGGGCCGGCTTCGGCTCCCGTCCCTTCCCGAGGCGCTGACGCCAGGGAGCCGTTGAGCGTAGTGGCACGTCCCATCCGCCTGCTCAGGTCAGCGGCGTGGAGGTGTTGTCGTTGTCGTCATCATGCTCTGTAGCGCGTACGGCTCGACGTACGCCATGATGGCCTGTCTGGCGCGTGGCACTGCTGCTCTACAGTGCCCCGTACTTTACGGGAGATGAGGTCAGCGTGGACCCTTGACCCGGCTCACCTACCCAGTTCCTTCCTGTGCAAGGCTCGCCAGCCTCGAGTCGGTCTGAGGTACAAACCCCAGTCGGATATGGCTTGTAGAAGCCGGCCCGGCTACAGTGTTGAAGGCCGCAGCCGGGCCGACTAGGACTTAGAGCCAGCCGGCTCAAGAAGCGTTGTCCCCAACGCGTGAGGGTCTTCTGGAAAAGGTGACGTGATATGAACATGACACGTCCTCGCCGTCCTCAAGTCTTGCTTGCCTTCCACACCACATCCTCCCTCGCGGCCTTCTTGACTTGATACAGCACTTGGCGCCTCCTTTCTTCTCCACATGAGCTTGGACTTCGGCGCCAATTCCTTCTTCTTGCGAGGTTTTGATGGACCCTTGTGTCGCTGCACATGACCCTGCACAAGATGTGTAATTCCTGGGCCACATAGATGTCTCACACGTCCATCCTTGCCTCGATGCATCCACGGTGTCGCGGAAAACTGGACTGCAGTACTCCTAGCACGGTAGTGCCGCTGCCCACTGTCTCCACTGACGTCCTCAACGCGCATACGCCACATGTGTCTTGACACACCATCGGCACAAACATCATCGATCGTATCTTGGCATCAACACAAACTGGAACTGCAGCACATGCTGCAACATTGTCATCAACAATAGGAGTAGCTTCATCCGGCTTGTCACCAACAAGAACTGGCTTGTCATCTACAGGCATGGCTGAAACATCACCAACATCAATGCTCGGAACATCATGCACCTCTTGCTGCACTTTAGGCTTGTGCAACTTCTCCTTACGCACCACTAACTCCACATCGGACTTGATATGATCATCACCCAAAGGCTTCAAAGTCCGCTGTTTGCCACCATGCATAAAAGAATATGTATTTGCTCTCCCAGCATGTGTCACATTACGATCATACTGCCATGGACGCCCAAGTAGCAATCCGCACACCTCCAGTGGCAACACATCACACTCTATCTCATCAACACAATCATCAACTGCAAATGGCACACGCACCTTATGAGTAATCTTTAGCATACCACAGCTATTCAACCACTCAAGACGCTTAGGTTCAGGAAGACGCCATGTAGACAACCCCAATGCTGCCACCATCGCCTTGCTAATGCCATTAGTACAGCTGCCACCATCAATCATCAACTTGC
>JAUUTY010001464.1:0-42491 GCA_030979885.1 Lolium multiflorum
GAAGTCGTTTTCGGTTTCAAACATGGAAATTTCAAGAACATCCCAAAAGCTTCCATTTTAGAGTTACTAAAAGAAGGATATACAGACTTCCCTTTTTCATTTTCATGTTTTAAACTTGTTTAAATCCTTGTCAAACCAAAGATTTTGACCAAGATTCAAATGGGCATAAAAATTTAGAAAAAAAATCAAAAGAGAATGAAAAACCAAAGCACATAGCATTCTTATGTCATATGTATAGTAAGCATTCAAGTTGATAAACCAGGTCTAGACATATTCAAACCAGAAAAATCATGTATATATCTACCCCTAAAACCCTAAACTCTTTCTTATGAAGTCAATCATGAAGAGAAGTGGTTTTGGGTTTCAAACATGGAAATTTCAAGAACCTCCCAAAAGATTTAATTTAGAGTGACTAATAAGGATCCATGCTTACCTTTTCATTTTCACAATTTAAACTTGTTTAAATCTTTGTCAAACATATGATTTGACCAAGATTCAAATATATAGGGGCATAAAATTCAAAAAAATCAGAAAAATGAAAAACAAAAGCATATAGTCTTCTTATGTCATATAGTAAGCATTCAAGTTGATAAATTAACAAGGTTTGGACATATTCAAACCATACAAATCATGTATCTACCCCTAACCCTAAACTCGGTCGATCTTATGAAGTGTAGCATGAAGAGAGGTCGTTTTGGGTTTCAATGGAAATTTCAAGAACATCCCAAAATGCTTCATTTTAGAGTGACTAAGAAGGATCCAGGCTTACTTATTCGTTTTCACGTGTTAATTAAACTTGTCTAATCTTGGTCAAACCTAGGATTTGACCAAGATTCAAATGCGCAGAAAATTTAAAAAATCAGAAAAATGAAAACCAAAGTACATAGTCTTCTTATGTCATATAGTAAGCATATTCAAGTTGATAAACAAGGTTTGAACCTTGATCTGTAGTAGTGGGCAAAACCCTAGTTTAACCTATTTAATTATAGATTCGTAGGTTGATTTTTCTACATTTTTATTATTACTAACCTATTTAATTATAGATTCGTAGGTTGATTTCTCTACCTTTTATTACTATACGCACAAGTGTGTTGCCCGTCGAGTGAAACTCAGAGGAAGAGGGATCACTCGGAGGAAGGAGAGAAGAAGGGAGAGATTATGGTGTCTCCCCTTTTTCGGGTGATGATGTTGACTTTTGTGCACGGTTTGTCGGTGCGCAGGAGAGTCTGTGACGACAGCCAGCTGAGTCGCGAGGCGAAATGAGAAGATTTGTTTTTTTTTGTGAAGGGACTTCGAAGGATCAGAAGGACCCACGGACTGTCCCGCATCTGATCGTCTTCTATGACAAAGAGATGGGCAGGAGTTGCGTACCTATTACACGTGACTTGTGCTCGAAGTGTGGGACCTCACGCGTGGGCACCACACGTAAGTGACAGAGTTGGTGTAAAAACTCGGTTGATTATTATAGTGCATTAGAACAAAGTTTCCTACTAAAGGGTAGGAAATCCAAGTTAATATTTACATGACATTATTTTTCTTATGTCATATAGTAAGCATTAAAGTTGATAAACAATGTCTAGACATATTCAAACCAGACAAATCATGTATCTATACCCCTAACCCCTAAACTCTGTCTTATGAAGTCAAGCATGTGAAGAGATGTGGTTTTGGGTTTCAAACATGGAAATTTCAAAAACCTCCCAAAAGCTTCATTTTAGAGTGCCTAAGAAGGATACATGCTTCCCTTTTCATTTTCATGTTTTATAAAACTTGTTTTAATTATCTTGGTCAAACCTAGGATTTGACGAAGATACAAATGGGTGGGCAAAAAATTAAAAAAATCAGAAAAATGGAAAACCAAATCACATAGTCTTCTTATGTCATATCGTAAGCAATCAAGTTGATAAACAAGGTCTAGATATATCCAAACCAGACAAATCATGTATCTACCCCCTTTCGATCTTATGAAGTCTAGCATGAAGGGAAGTCGTTTTGGGTTTCAAACATTGAAATTTCAAGAACATCCCAAAAGCTTCATTTTAGAGTGACTAAGAAGGATACATACTTCCCTTTTCATTTTCATGTTTTAAACTTGTTTAAATCTTGGTCAAACCAAGGATTTGACCAAGATTCAAATGGCCCTAAAAATTCAGAAAAAAATCAAAAGAATGAAAAAACAAAGGACATAGCATTCTTATGTCATATATATAGTAAGCATTCAAGTTGATAAACAAGGTCTAGACATATATATTCAAACCAGAAAAATCATGTATATATCTACCCCTAAAACCCTAATTAAACTCAGTCAATCATGAAGAGAAGTGGTTTTGGGTTTCAAACATGGAAATTTCAAGAACCTCCCAAAAGCTTCATTTTAGAGTGACTAAGAAGGATCCAGGCTTACTTATTCGTTTTCACGTGTTAAACTTGTCTAAATCTTGGTAAAACCTAGGATTTGACCAAGATATGATTCAAATGCGCAGAAAATTAAAAAAAAATCAGAAAAATGAAAAACCAAAGTACATAGTCTTCTTATGTCATATAGTAAGCATATTCAAGTTGATAAACAAAAGGTTTGGACATATTCAAACCATACAAATCATGTATCTATATATACCCCCTAACCCTAAACTTTGTCTTATGAAGTCAAGCATGAAGAGAGAAGTGGTTTTGGGGTTTCAAACATGGAAATTTCAAAAACCTCCCAAAAACTTCATTTTAGAGTGACTGAGAAGGTTACATGCTTCCCTTTTCATTTTCATGTTTTAAACTTGTTTAAATTAGCTTGGTCAAACCTAGGATTTCATGAAGATACAAATGGGTGGGCACAATGTTCAAAAAAATCAGAAAAATGAAAAACCAAATCACATAGTCTTCTTATGTCATATCGTAAGCAATCAAGTTGATAAACAAGGTCTAGATATATCCAAACCAGACAAATCATGTATCTACCCCCTTTCGATCTTATGAAGTCTAGCATGAAGGGAAGTCGTTTTGGGTTTCAAACATTGAAATTTCAAGAACATCCCAAAAGCTTCATTTTAGAGTGACTAAGAAGGATACAGACTTCCCTTTTCATTTTCATGTTTTAAACTTGTTTAAATCTTGGTCAAACCAATGATTTGACCAAGATTCAAATGGCCCTAAAAATTCAGAAAAAAATCAAAAGAATGAAAAACCAAAGCACATAGCATTCTTAGATATGTCATATGTATAGTAAGCATTCAAGTTGATAAACAAGGTCTAGACATATATATTCAAACCAGAAAAATCATGTATATATCTACCCCTAAAATCCTATATAATTAAACTCAGTCAATCATGAAGAGAAGTGGTTTTGGGTTTCAAACATGGAAATTTCAAGAACCTCCCAAAAGCTTCATTTTAGAGTGACTAAGAAGGATCCAGGCTTACTTATTCGTTTTCACGTGTTAAACTTGTCTAAATCTTGGTCAAACCTAGGATTTGACCAAGATTCAAATGCGCAGAAAATTAAAAAAATCAGAAAAATGAAAAACCAAAGTACATAGTCTTCTTATGTCATATAGTAAGCATATTCAAGTTGATAAACAAGGTTTGGACATATTCAAACCATACAAATCATGTATCTACCCCTAACCTAAACTTTGTCTTATGAAGTCAAGCATGAAGAGAAGTGGTTTTGGGTTTCAAACATGGAAATTTCAAAACCTCCCAAAAACTTCATTTTAGAAGGTTACATGTTTCCCTTTTCGTTTTCATGTTTTAAACTTGTTTAAATTATCTTGGTAAAACCTAGGATTTCATGAAGATACAAATGGGTGGGCACAATATTCAAAAAAATCAGAAAATTGAAAAACCAAATCACATTGTCTTCTTATGTCATATCGTAAGCATTCAAGTTGATAAATTAACAAGGTCTAGATATATCCAAACCAGACAAATCATGTATCTACCCCCTGTCGATCTTATGAAGTCTAGCATGAAGGGAAGTCGTTTTCGGTTTCAAACATGGAAATTTCAAGAACATCCCAAAAGCTTCCATTTTAGAGTTACTAAAAGAAGGATATACAGACTTCCCTTTTTCATTTTCATGTTTTAAACTTGTTTAAATCCTTGTCAAACCAAAGATTTTGACCAAGATTCAAATGGGCATAAAAATTTAGAAAAAAAATCAAAAGAGAATGAAAAACCAAAGCACATAGCATTCTTATATATGTCATATGTATAGTAAGCATTCAAGTTGATAAACCAGGTCTAGACATATTCAAACCAGAAAAATCATGTATATACCTACCCCTAAAACCCTAAACTCTTTCTTATGAAGTCAAGAGAAGTGGTTTTGGGTTTCAAACATGGAAATTTCAAGAACCTCCCAAAAGATTTAATTTAGAGTGACTAATAAGGATCCATGCTTACCTTTTCATTTTCACAATTTAAACTTGTTTAAATCTTTGTCAAACATATGATTTGACCAAGATTCAAATATATGGGCATAAAATTCAAAAAAAATCAGAAAAATGAAAAACAAAAGCATATAGTCTTCTTATGTCATATAGTAAGCATTCAAGTTGATAAATTAACAAGGTTTGGACATATTCAAACCATACAAATCATGTATCTACCCCTAACCCTAAACTCGGTCGATCTTATGAAGTGTAGCATGAAGAGAGGTCGTTTTGGGTTTCAAACATGGAAATTTCAAGAACATCCCAAAATGCTTCATTTTAGAGTGACTAAGAAGGATCCAGGCTTACTTATTCGTTTTCACGTGTTAATTAAACTTGTCTAATCTTGGTCAAACCTAGGATTTGACCAAGATTCAAATGCGCAGAAAATTTAAAAAATCAGAAAAATGAAAACCGAAGTACATAGTCTTCTTATGTCATATAGTAAGCATATTCAAGTTGATAAACAAGGTTTGAACCTTGATCTGTAGTAGTGGGCAAAACCCTAGTTTAACCTATTTAATTATAGATTCGTAGGTTGATTTTTCTACATTTTTATTATTACTAACCTATTTAATTATAGATTCGTAGGTTGATTTTTCTATACCTTTTTATTATTACTATGCAGCACAAGTGTGTTTGCCCGTCGAGTGAAACTCGGAGGAAGAGGGATCACTCGGAGGAAGGAGAGAAGAAGGGAGAGAATTATGGTGTCTCCCCTTTTTCGGGTGATGATGTTGACTTTTGTGCACGGTTTGTCAGTGCGCAGGAGGTGCGAGCGAGCGAGCGAGCGAGCGAGGCCGAGAATGAGATAGATTTTTTTTTTGTGAGAGGGACAACCGAAGGATCCAGAAGGACCCACGGACTTCCAATACGCATCCTGATGCGTCTTCTCTTGACAAAGAAGATGGTTGGGAGTTTGCGTACCTATTGCACGTGACTTGTGCTCACTGAAGTGTGGGACCTCACGCGTGGGCACCACACGTAAGTGACAGACCTGTTGGTGTAAAAACTCGGTTGATTATTATAGTGCATTAGAACAAAGTTTCCTATGGATTCAAGGGTAGGAAATCCAAGTTAACTCATTTACATGACATTATTTTTCTTATGTCATATAGTAAGCATTAAAGTTGATAAACAATGTCTAGACATATTCAAACCAGACAAATCATGTATCTATACCCCTAACCCCTAAACTCTGTCTTATGAAGTCAAGCATGTGAAGAGATGTGGTTTTGGGTTTCAAACATGGAAATTTCAAAAAACTCCCAAAAGCTTCATTTTAGAGTGCCTAAGAAGGATACATGCTTCCCTTTTCATTTTCATGTTTTATAAAACTTGTTTTAATTATCTTGGTCAAACCTAGGATTTGACGAAGATACAAATGGGTGGGCAAAAAATTAAAAAAATCAGAAAAATGGAAAACCAAATCACATAGTCTTCTTATGTCATATCGTAAGCAATCAAGTTGATAAACAAGGTCTAGATATATCCAAACCAGACAAATCGTGTATCTACCCCCTTTCGATCTTATGAAGTCTAGCATGAAGGGAAGTCGTTTTGGGTTTCAAACATTGAAATTTCAAGAACATCCCAAAAGCTTCATTTTAGAGTGACTAAGAAGGATACAGACTTCCCTTTTCATTTTCATGTTTTAAACTTGTTTAAATCTTGGTCAAACCAAGGATTTGACCAAGATTCAAATGGCCCTAAAAATTCAGAAAAAAATCAAAAGAATGAAAAACCAAAGCACATAGCATTCTTATGTCATATGTATAGTAAGCATTCAAGTTGATAAACAAGGTCTAGACATATATATTCAAACCAGAAAAATCATGTATATATCTACCCCTAAAACCCTAATTAAACTCAGTCAATCATGAAGAGAAGTGGTTTTGGGTTTCAAACATGGAAATTTCAAGAACCTCCCAAAAGCTTCATTTTAGAGTGACTAAGAAGGATCCAGGCTTACTTATTCGTTTTCACGTGTTAAACTTGTCTAAATCTTGGTAAAACCTAGGATTTGACCAAGATATGATTCAAATGCGCAGAAAATTAAAAAAAATCAGAAAAATGAAAAACCAAAGTACATAGTCTTCTTATGTCATATAGTAAGCATATTCAAGTTGATAAACAAAAGGTTTGGACATATTCAAACCATACAAATCATGTATCTATATATACCCCCTAACCCTAAACTTTGTCTTATGAAGTCAAGCATGAAGAGAAGTGGTTTTGGGTTTCAAACATGGAAATTTCAAAAACCTCCCAAAAACTTCATTTTAGAGTGACTGAGAAGGTTACATGCTTCCCTTTTCATTTTCATGTTTTAAACTTGTTTAAATTAGCTTGGTCAAACCTAGGATTTCATGAAGATACAAATGGGTGGGCACAATGTTCAAAAAAATCAGAAAAATGAAAAACCAAATCACATAGTCTTCTTATGTCATATCGTAAGCAATCAAGTTGATAAACAAGGTCTAGATATATCCAAACCAGACAAATCATGTATCTACCCCCTTTCGATCTTATGAAGTCTAGCATGAAGGGAAGTCGTTTTGGGTTTCAAACATTGAAATTTCAAGAACATCCCAAAAGCTTCATTTTAGAGTGACTAAGAAGGGATACAAACTTCCCTTTTCATTTTCATGTTTTAAACTTGTTTAAATCTTGGTCAAACCAATGATTTGACCAAGATTCAAATGGCCCTAAAAATTCAGAAAAAAATCAAAAGAATGAAAAACCAAAGCACATAGCATTCTTAGATATGTCATATGTATAGTAAGCATTCAAGTTGATAAACAAGGTCTAGACATATATATTCAAACCAGAAAAATCATGTATATATCTACCCCTAAAATCCTATATAATTAAACTCAGTCAATCATGAAGAGAAGTGGTTTTGGGTTTCAAACATGGAAATTTCAAGAACCTCCCAAAAGCTTCATTTTAGAGTGACTAAGAAGGATCCAGGCTTACTTATTCGTTTTCACGTGTTAAACTTGTCTAAATCTTGGTCAAACCTAGGATTTGACCAAGATATGATTCAAATGTGCAGAAAATTAAAAAAAAATCAGAAAAATGAAAACCAAAGTACATAGTCTTCTTATGTCATATAGTAAGCATATTCAAGTTGATAAACAAGGTTTGGACATATTCAAACCATACAAATCATGTATCTATCTATACCCCTAACCCTAAACTTTGTCTTATGAAGTCAAGCATGAAGAGAAGTGGTTTTGGGTTTCAAACATGGAAATTTCAAAAACCTCCCAAAAACTTCATTTTAGAGTGACTGAGAAGGTTACATGTTTCCCTTTTCGTTTTCATGTTTTAAACTTGTTTAAATTATCTTGGTAAAACCTAGGATTTCATGAAGATACAAATGGGTGGGCACAATATTCAAAAAAAATCAGAAAATTGAAAAACCAAATCACATTGTCTTCTTATGTCATATCGTAAGCATTCAAGTTGATAAATTAACAAGGTCTAGATATATCCAAACCAGACAAATCATGTATCTACCCCCTGTCGATCTTATGAAGTCTAGCATGAAGGGAAGTCGTTTTCGGTTTCAAACATGGAAATTTCAAGAACATCCCAAAAGCTTCCATTTTAGAGTTACTAAAAGAAGGATATACAGACTTCCCTTTTTCATTTTCATGTTTTAAACTTGTTTAAATCCTTGTCAAACCAAAGATTTTGACCAAGATTCAAATGGGCATAAAAATTTAGAAAAAAAATCAAAAGAGAATGAAAAACCAAAGCACATAGCATTCTTATATATGTCATATGTATAGTAAGCATTCAAGTTGATAAACCAGGTCTAGACATATTCAAACCAGAAAAATCATGTATATACCCCTAACCCTAAACTCTGTCTTATGAAGTCAATCATGAAGAGAAGTGGTTTTGGGTTTCAAACATGGAAATTTCAAGAACCTCCCAAAAGATTTAATTTAGAGTGACTAATAAGGATCCATGCTTACCTTTTCATTTTCACAATTTAAACTTGTTTAAATCTTTGTCAAACATATGATTTGACCAAGATTCAAATATATGGGCATAAAATTCAAAAAAAATCAGAAAATGAAAAACAAAGCATATAGTCTTCTTATGTCATATAGTAAGCATTCAAGTTGATAAATTAACAAGGTTTGGACATATTCAAACCATACAAATCATGTATCTACCCCTAACCCTAAACTCTGTCTTATGAAGTCAAGCATGAAGAGAAGTGGTTTTGGGTTTCAAACATGGAAATTTCAAAACATCCCAAAATGCTTCATTTTAGAGTGACTAAGAAGGATCCAGGCTTACTTATTCGTTTTCACGTGTTAATTAAACTTGTCTAATCTTGGTCAAACCTAGGATTTGACCAAGATTCAAATGCGCAGAAAATTTAAAAAATCAGAAAAATGAAAACCAAAGGAAGTACATAGTCTTCTTATGTCATATAGTAAGCATATTCAAGTTGATAAACAAGGTTTGAACCTTGATCTGTAGTAGTGGGCAAAACCCTAGTTTAACCTATTTAATTATAGATTCGTAGGTTGATTTTTCTACATTTTTATTATTACTAACCTATTTAATTATAGATTCGTAGGTTGATTTTTCTATACCTTTTTATTATTACTATGCAGCACAAGTGTGTTTGCCCGTCGAGTGAAACTCGGAGGAAGAGGGATCACTCGGAGGAAGGAGAGAAGAAGGGAGAGAATTATGGTGTCTCCCCTTTTTCGGGTGATGATGTTGACTTTTGTGCACGGTTTGTCAGTGCGCAGGAGGTGCGAGCGAGCGAGTCGAGCGAGGCCGAGAATGAGAGAGATTTGTTTTTTTTGTGAGAGGGACAACCGAAGGATCCTGAAGGACCCAGAGACTTCCAATACGCATCCTGATGCGTCTTCTCTTGACAAAGAAGATGGCTGGGAGTTGGCGTACCTATTGCACGTGACTTGTGCTCACTCAAGTGTGGGACCTCACGCGTGGGCACCACACGTAAGTGACAGACCTCTGTTGGTGTAAAAACTCGGTTGATTAGTATAGTGCATTAGAGCAAAGTTTCCTATGGATTCAAGGGTAGGAAATCCAAGTTAACTCATTTACATGACATTATTTTTCTTATGTCATATAGTAAGCATTAAAGTTGATAAACAATGTCTAGACATATTCAAACCAGACAAATCATGTATCTATACCCCTAACCCCTAAACTCTGTCTTATGAAGTCAAGCATGTGAAGAGATGTGGTTTTGGGTTTCAAACATGGAAATTTCAAAAACCTCCCAAAAGCTTCATTTTAGAGTGCCTAAGAAGGATACATGCTTCCCTTTTCATTTTCATGTTTTATAAAACTTGTTTTAATTATCTTGGTCAAACCTAGGATTTGACGAAGATACAAATGGGTGGGCAAAAAATTAAAAAAATCAGAAAAATGGAAAACCAAATCACATAGTCTTCTTATGTCATATCGTAAGCAATCAAGTTGATAAACAAGGTCTAGATATATCCAAACCAGACAAATCGTGTATCTACCCCCTTTCGATCTTATGAAGTCTAGCATGAAGGGAAGTCGTTTTGGGTTTCAAACATTGAAATTTCAAGAACATCCCAAAAGCTTCATTTTAGAGTGACTAAGAAGGATACATACTTCCCTTTTCATTTTCATGTTTTAAACTTGTTTAAATCTTGGTCAAACCAAGGATTTGACCAAGATTCAAATGGCCCTAAAAATTCAGAAAAAAATCAAAAGAATGAAAAACCAAAGCACATAGCATTCTTATATATGTCATATGTATAGTAAGCATTCAAGTTGATAAACAAGGTCTAGACATATATATTCAAACCAGAAAAATCATGTATATATCTACCCCTAAAACCCTAATTAAACTTAGTCAATCATGAAGAGAAGTGGTTTTGGGTTTCAAACATGGAAATTTCAAGAACCTCCCAAAAGCTTCATTTTAGAGTGACTAAGAAGGATCCAGGCTTACTTATTCGTTTTCACGTGTTAAACTTGTCTAAATCTTGGTAAAACCTAGGATTTGACCAAGATATGATTCAAATGCGCAGAAAATTAAAAAAAATCAGAAAAATGAAAAACCAAAGTACATAGTCTTCTTATGTCATATAGTAAGCATATTCAAGTTGATAAACAAAAGGTTTGGACATATTCAAACCATACAAATCATGTATCTATATATACCCCCTAACCCTAAACTTTGTCTTATGAAGTCAAGCATGAAGAGAGAAGTGGTTTTGGGTTTCAAACATGGAAATTTCAAAAACCTCCCAAAAACTTCATTTTAGAGTGACTGAGAAGGTTACATGCTTCCCTTTTCATTTTCATGTTTTAAACTTGTTTAAATTAGCTTGGTCAAACCTAGGATTTCATGAAGATACAAATGGGTGGGCACAATGTTCAAAAAAATCAGAAAAATGAAAAACCAAATCACATAGTCTTCTTATGTCATATCGTAAGCAATCAAGTTGATAAACAAGGTCTAGATATATCCAAACCAGACAAATCATGTATCTACCCCCTTTCGATCTTATGAAGTCTAGCATGAAGTCGTTTTGGGTTTCAAACATTGAAATTTCAAGAACCAAAAAGCTTCATTTTAGAGTGACTAAGAAGGATACAGACTTCCCTTTTCATTTCATGTTTTAAACTTGTTTAAATCTTGGTCAAACCAAGGATTTGACAAGATTCAAATGGCCCTAAAAATTCAGAAAAAATCAAAAGAGAATGAAAAACCAAAGCACATAGCATTCTTATATATGTCATATGTATAGTAAGCATTCAAGTTGATAAACCAGGTCTAGACATATTCAAACCAGAAAAATCATGTATATATCTACCCCTAAAACCCTAAACTCTTTCTTATGAAGTCAATCATGAAGAGAAGTGGTTTTGGGTTTCAAACATGGAAATTTCAAGAACCTCCCAAAAGATTTAATTTAGAGTGACTAATAAGGATCCATGCTTACCTTTTCATTTTCACAATTTAAACTTGTTTAAATCTTTGTCAAACATATGATTTGACCAAGATTCAAATATATGGGCATAAAATTCAAAAAAAAATCAGAAAAATGAAAAACAAAAGCATATAGTCTTCTTATGTCATATAGTAAGCATTCAAGTTGATAAACAAGGTTTGGACATATTCAAACCATACAAATCATGTATCTACCCCTAACCCTAAACTCTGTCTTATGAAGTGTAGCATGAAGAGAGGTCGTTTTGGGTTTCAAACATGGAAATTTCAAGAACATCCCAAAAGCTTCATTTTAGAGTGACTAAGAAGGATCCAGGCTTACTTTTCGTTTTCACGTGTTTTAAACTTGTCTAATCTTGGTCAAACCTAGGATTTGACCAAGATTCAAATACGAGAAAATTTAAAAAATCAGAAAAATGAAAACCAAAGTACATAGTCTTCTTATGTCATATAGTAAGCATATTCAAGTTGATAAACAAGGTTTGAACCTTGATCTGTAGTAGTGGGCAAAACCCTAGTTTAACCTATTTAATTATAGATTCGTAGGTTGATTTTTCTACATTTTTATTATTACTAACCTATTTAATTATAGATTCGTAGGTTGATTTTTCTATACCTTTTTATTATTACTATGCAGCACAAGTGTGTTTGCCCGTCGAGTGAAACTCGGAGGAAGAGGGATCACTCGGAGGAAGGAGAGAAGAAGGGAGAGAATTATGGTGTCTCCCCTTTTTCGGGTGATGATGTTGACTTTTGTGCACGGTTTGTCAGTGCGCAGGAGGTGCGAGCGAGCGAGCGACGGCGGTCGGCGAGGCCGAAATGAGAGAGATTTGTTTTTGTGAGAGGGACAACCGAAGGATCCAGAAGGACCCACAGAACCAATACGCATCCGATGCGTCTTCTCTTGACAAAGAAGATGGCTGGGAGTTTGCGTACCTATTGCACGTGACTTGTGCTCACTGAAGTGTGGGACCTCACGCGTGGGCACCACACGTAAGTGACTGTTGGTGTAAAAACTCGGTTGATTATTATAGTGCATTAGAACAAAGTTTCCTATGGATTCAAGGGTAGGAAATCCAAGTTAACTCATTTACATGACATTATTTTTCTTATGTCATATAGTAAGCATTAAAGTTGATAAACAATGTCTAGACATATTCAAACCAGACAAATCATGTATCTATACCCCTAACCCCTAAACTCTGTCTTATGAAGTCAAGCATGTGAAGAGATGTGGTTTTGGGTTTCAAACATGGAAATTTCAAAAACCTCCCAAAAGCTTCATTTTAGAGTGCCTAAGAAGGATACATGCTTCCCTTTTCATTTTCATGTTTTATAAAACTTGTTTTAATTATCTTGGTCAAACCTAGGATTTGACGAAGATACAAATGGGTGGGCAAAAAATTAAAAAAATCAGAAAAATGGAAAACCAAATCACATAGTCTTCTTATGTCATATCGTAAGCAATCAAGTTGATAAACAAGGTCTAGATATATCCAAACCAGACAAATCGTGTATCTACCCCCTTTCGATCTTATGAAGTCTAGCATGAAGGGAAGTCGTTTTGGGTTTCAAACATTGAAATTTCAAGAACATCCCAAAAGCTTCATTTTAGAGTGACTAAGAAGGATACAGACTTCCCTTTTCATTTTCATGTTTTAAACTTGTTTAAATCTTGGTCAAACCAAGGATTTGACCAAGATTCAAATGGCCCTAAAAATTCAGAAAAAAATCAAAAGAATGAAAAACCAAAGCACATAGCATTCTTATGTCATATGTATAGTAAGCATTCAAGTTGATAAACAAGGTCTAGACATATATATTCAAACCAGAAAAATCATGTATATATCTACCCCTAACCCTAAACTAGTCAATCATGAAGAGAAGTGGTTTTGGGTTTCAAACATGGAAATTTCAAGAACCTCCCAAAAGCTTCATTTTAGAGTGACTAAGAAGGATCCAGGCTTACTTATTCGTTTTCACGTGTTAAACTTGTCTAAATCTTGGTAAAACCTAGGATTTGACCAAGATATGATTCAAATGCGCAGAAAATTAAAAAAAATCAGAAAAATGAAAAACCAAAGTACATAGTCTTCTTATGTCATATAGTAAGCATATTCAAGTTGATAAACAAAAGGTTTGGACATATTCAAACCATACAAATCATGTATCTATATATACCCCCTAACCCTAAACTTTGTCTTATGAAGTCAAGCATGAAGAGAAGTGGTTTTGGGTTTCAAACATGGAAATTTCAAAAACCTCCCAAAAACTTCATTTTAGAGTGACTAAGAAGGATACATCTTCCCTTTTCATTTTCATGTTTTAAACTTGTTTAAATTAGCTTGGTCAAACCTAGGATTTCATGAAGATACAAATGGGTGGGCACAATGTTCAAAAAAATCAGAAAAATGAAAAACCAAATCACATAGTCTTCTTATGTCATATCGTAAGCAATCAAGTTGATAAACAAGGTCTAGATATATCCAAACCAGACAAATCATGTATCTACCCCCTTTCGATCTTATGAAGTCTAGCATGAAGGGAAGTCGTTTTGGGTTTCAAACATTGAAATTTCAAGAACATCCCAAAAGCTTCATTTTAGAGTGACTAAGAAGGATACAGACTTCCCTTTTCATTTTCATGTTTTAAACTTGTTTAAATCTTGGTCAAACCAATGATTTGACCAAGATTCAAATGGCCCTAAAAATTCAGAAAAAAATCAAAAGAATGAAAAACCAAAGCACATAGCATTCTTAGATATGTCATATGTATAGTAAGCATTCAAGTTGATAAACAAGGTCTAGACATATATATTCAAACCAGAAAAATCATGTATATATCTACCCCTAAAATCCTATATAATTAAACTCAGTCAATCATGAAGAGAAGTGGTTTTGGGTTTCAAACATGGAAATTTCAAGAACCTCCCAAAAGCTTCATTTTAGAGTGACTAAGAAGGATCAGGCTTACTTATTCGTTTTCACGTGTTAAACTTGTCTAAATCTTGGTCAAACCTAGGATTTGACCAAGATATGATTCAAATGTGCAGAAAATTAAAAAAAATCAGAAAAATGAAAAACCAAAGTACATAGTCTTCTTATGTCATATAGTAAGCATATTCAAGTTGATAAACAAGGTTTGGACATATCCAAACCATACAAATCATGTATCTATACCCCTAACCCTAAACTTTGTCTTATGAAGTCAAGCATGAAGAGAAGTGGTTTTGGGTTTCAAACATGGAAATTTCAAAAACCTCCCAAAAACTTCATTTTAGAGTGACTGAGAAGGTTACATGTTCCCTTTTCGTTTTCATGTTTTAAACTTGTTTAAATTATCTTGGTAAAACCTAGGATTTCATGAAGATACAAATGGGTGGGCACAATATTCAAAAAAATCAGAAAATTGAAAAACCAAATCACATTGTCTTCTTATGTCATATCGTAAGCATTCAAGTTGATAAACAAGGTCTAGATATATCCAAACCAGACAAATCATGTATCTACCCCCTGTCGATCTTATGAAGTCTAGCATGAAGGGAAGTCGTTTTCGGTTTCAAACATGGAAATTTCAAGAACATCCCAAAAGCTTCCATTTTAGAGTTACTAAGAAGGATATACAGACTTCCCTTTTTCATTTTCATGTTTTAAACTTGTTTAAATCCTTGTCAAACCAAAGATTTTGACCAAGATTCAAATGGGCATAAAAATTTAGAAAAAAAATCAAAAGAGAATGAAAAACCAAAGCACATAGCATTCTTATATATGTCATATGTATAGTAAGCATTCAAGTTGATAAACCAGGTCTAGACATATTCAAACCAGAAAAATCATGTATATATCTACCCCTAAAACCCTAAACTCTTTCTTATGAAGTCAATCATGAAGAGAAGTGGTTTTGGGTTTCAAACATGGAAATTTCAAGAACCTCCCAAAAGATTTAATTTAGAGTGACTAATAAGGATCCATGCTTACCTTTTCATTTTCACAATTTAAACTTGTTTAAATCTTTGTCAAACATATGATTTGACCAAGATTCAAATATATGGGCATAAAATTCAAAAAAAATCAGAAAAATGAAAAACAAAAGCATATAGTCTTCTTATGTCATATAGTAAGCATTCAAGTTGATAAATTAACAAGGTTTGGACATATTCAAACCATACAAATCATGTATCTACCCCTAACCCTAAACTCGGTCGATCTTATGAAGTGTAGCATGAAGAGAGGTCGTTTTGGGTTTCAAACATGGAAATTTCAAGAACATCCCAAAATGCTTCATTTTAGAGTGACTAAGAAGGATCCAGGCTTACTTATTCGTTTTCACGTGTTAATTAAACTTGTCTAATCTTGGTCAAACCTAGGATTTGACCAAGATTCAAATGCGCAGAAAATTTAAAAAATCAGAAAAATGAAAACCAAAGTACATAGTCTTCTTATGTCATATAGTAAGCATATTCAAGTTGATAAACAAGGTTTGAACCTTGATCTGTAGTAGTGGGCAAAACCCTAGTTTAACCTATTTAATTATAGATTCGTAGGTTGATTTTTCTACATTTTTATTATTACTAACCTATTTAATTATAGATTCGTAGGTTGATTTTTCTATACCTTTTTATTATTACTATGCAGCACAAGTGTGTTTGCCCGTCGAGTGAAACTCGGAGGAAGAGGGATCACTCGGAGGAAGGAGAGAAGAAGGGAGAGAATTATGGTGTCTCCCCTTTTTCGGGTGATGATGTTGACTTTTGTGCACGGTTTGTCAGTGCGCAGGAGGTGCGAGCGAGCGAGCGAGCGAGCGAGTCGAGCGAGGCCGAGAATGAGAGAGATTTGTTTTTTTTTGTGAGAGGGACAACCGAAGGATCCAGAAGGACCCACAGACTTCCAATACGCATCCTGATGCGTCTTCTCTTGACAAAGAAGATGGCTGGGAGTTTGCGTACCTATTGCACGTGACTTGTGCTCACTGAAGTGTGGGACCTCACGCATGGGCACCACACGTAAGTGACAGACCTGTTGGTGTAAAAACTCGGTTGATTATTATAGTGCATTAGAACAAAGTTTCCTATGGATTCAAGGGTAGGAAATCCAAGTTAACTCATTTACATGACATTATTTTTCTTATGTCATATAGTAAGCATTAAAGTTGATAAACAAGGTCTAGATATATCCAAACCAGACAAATCATGTATCTACCCCCTGTCGATCTTATGAAGCTAGCATGAAGGGAAGTTGTTTTCGGTTTCAAACATGGAAATTTCAAGAACATCCCAAAAGCTTCCATTTTAGAGTTACTAAAAGAAGGATATACAGACTTCCCTTTTTCATTTTCATGTTTTAAACTTGTTTAAATCCTTGTCAAACCAAAGATTTTGACCAAGATTCAAATGGGCATAAAAATTTAGAAAAAAAATCAAAAGAGAATGAAAAACCAAAGCACATAGCATTCTTATATATGTCATATGTATAGTAAGCATTCAAGTTGATAAACCAGGTCTAGACATATTCAAACCAGAAAAATCATGTATATATCTACCCCTAAAACCCTAAACTCTTTCTTATGAAGTCAATCATGAAGAGAAGTGGTTTTGGGTTTCAAACATGGAAATTTCAAGAACCTCCCAAAAGATTTAATTTAGAGTGACTAATAAGGATCCATGCTTACCTTTTCATTTTCACAATTTAAACTTGTTTAAATCTTTGTCAAACCTATGATTTGACCAAGATTCAAATTGGCAGAAAATTTTAAAAAATCAAAAAAATTAAAAACCAAAGTACATAGTCTTCTTATGGCATATAGTAAGCATTCAAGTTGTTAAACAAGGTCTAGACATATTCAAACCAAACAAATCATGTATCTATACCCCTAACCCCTAATTAAACTCTATATATCTTATGAAGTCAAGCATGAAGAGACGTGGTTTTGGGTTTCAAACATGGAAATTTCAAAAACCTCCCAAAATCTTCATTTTAATTAGAGTGACTGAGAAGGATACATGCTTCCCTTCTCATTTTCATGTTTTAAACTTGTTTAAATCTTGGTCAAACCTAGGATTTGGCCAAGATTCAAATGGGCATAAAAATTCAGAAAAAATCAAAAGAATGAAAAACCAAAGCACATAGCATTCTTATGTCATATATAGTAAGCTAGCATTCAAGTTGATAAACAAGGTCTAGACATATTCAAACCAGAAAAATCATATATATATCTACCCCTAACCCTAAACTATGTCTTATGAAGTCAAGCATGAAGAGAAGTTGTTTTTGGTTTCAAACATGGAAATTTCAAAAAAAAACTTCATTTTCGGGAGACTAAGAAGGATCCATGCTTACCATTTTATTTTCATGTTTTAAACTTGTTTAAATCTTGGTCAAACCTAGGATTTGACCAAGATTCAAATGGGCAGAAAATTAAAAAAAGTGTGTTTGCCCGTCGAGTGAAACTCGGAGGAAGAGGGATCACTCGGAAGGAGAGAAGAAGGGGAGAGAATTATGGTGTCTCCCCTTTTCGGGTGATGATGTTGACTTTTGTGCAGGGTTTGTCAGTGAGGGGAGGTGCGAGCGAGCGAGTCGAGCGAGGCCGAGAATGAGAGAGATTTGTTTTTTTTTTTGTGAGAGGGACAACCGAAGGATCCAGAAGGACCCACAGACTTCCAATACGCATCCTGATGCGTCTTCTCTTGACAAAGAAGAGCTGGGAGTTTGCGTACCTATTGCACGTGACTTGTGCTCACTGAAGTGTGGGACCTCACGCGTGGGCACCACACGTAAGTGACAGACCTGTTGGTGTAAAAACTCGGTTGATTATTATAGTGCATTAGAACAAAGTTTCCTATGGATTCAAGGGTAGGAAATCCAAGTTAACTCATTTACATGACATTATTTTTCTTATGTCATATAGTAAGCATTAAAGTTGATAAACAATGTCTAGACATATTCAAACCAGACAAATCATGTATCTATACCCTAACCCCTAAAAATGTATGAAGTCAAGCATGTGAACAGATGTGGTTTTGGGTTTCAAACATGGAAATTTCAAAAAACTCCCAAAAGCTTCATTTTAGAGTGCCTAAGAAGGATACATGCTTCCTTTTCATTTTCATGTTTTATAAAACTTGTTTTAATTATCTTGGTCAAACCTAGGATTTGACGAAGATACAAATGGGTGGGCAAAAAATTAAAAAAATCAGAAAAATGGAAAACCAAATCACATAGTCTTCTTATGTCATATCGTAAGCAATCAAGTTGATAAACAAGGTCTAGATATATCCAAACCAGACAAATCGTGTATCTACCCCCTTTCGATCTTATGAAGTCTAGCATGAAGGGAAGTCGTTTTGGGTTTCAAACATTGAAATTTCAAGAACATCCCAAAAGCTTCATTTTAGAGTGACTAAGAAGGATACAGACTTCCCTTTTCATTTTCATGTTTTAAACTTGTTTAAATCTTGGTCAAACCAAGGATTTGACCAAGATTCAAATGGCCCTAAAAATTCAGAAAAAAATCAAAAGAATGAAAAACCAGAAAAATCATGTATATATCTACCCCTAAAACCCTAATTAAACTCAGTCAATCATGAAGAGAAGTGGTTTTGGGTTTCAAACATGGAAATTTCAAGAACCTCCCAAAAGCTTCATTTTAGAGTTACTAAGAAGGATCCAGGCTTCCCTTTTCATTTTCATGTTTTAAAATTGTTTAAATTATCTTGGTCAAACCTAGGATTTCATGAAGATACAAATGGGTGGGCACAATATTCAAAAAAATCAGAAAAATGAAAAACCAAAGCACATAGTCTTCTTATGTCATATAGTTAGCATTAAAGTTGTTAAACAAGGTCTAGACATATTCAAACTAGACAAACCAAATGTATCTACACCCCCTGACCCCTAAACTCTATCTTATGAAGTCAGGCATGAAGAGAAGTGGTTTTGGGTTTCAAACATGGAATTTTCAAAAACCTCCCAAAAACTTCATTTTAGAGTGACTAAGAAGTATACATGCTTCCCTTTTCATATTCATGTTTTAAACTTGTTTAAATTATCTTGGTCAAACGACCTAGGATTTGACAAGATTCAAATGGGCATCAAAATTCAAAAAAAATCAGAAAAATGAAAACAAAAGCAAATAGTTTTCTTATGTCATATAGTAAGCATTCAAGTTGATAAACAAGGTCTAGACATATTAAAACCAGAAAAATCATGTATATATCTACCCTTAACCCTAAACTAATCTGTCGATCTTATGAAGTCAATCATGAAGAGAAGTGGTTTTGGGTTTCAAACATGGAAATTTCAAGAACCTCCCAAAGGCTTCATTTTAGAGTGACTAAGAAGGATCCAGGCTTACTTATTCGTTTTCACGTGTTAAACTTGTCTAAATCTTGGTCAAATTTAGGATTTGACCAAGATTCAAATGCGCAGAAAATTAAAAAAATCAGAAAAATGAAAAACCAAAGTACATAGTCTTCTTATGTCATATAGTAAGCATATTCAAGTTGATAAACAAGGTCTAGACATATTCAAAGTTTCAAACTAGACAAACCATGTATCTACCCCCTAACCCCTAAACTCTGTCTTATGAAGTCAAGCATGAAGAGAAGTGGTTTTGGGTTTCAAACATGGAAATTTCAAAAACCTCCCAAAAACTTCATTTTAGAGTGACTAAGAAGGATACATGCTTCCCTTTTCATTTCCATGTTTTAAACTTGTTTAAATTATCTTGGTCAAACCTAGGATTTGACAAGATTCAAATGGGCATCAAAATTCAAAAAAATCAGAAAAATGAAAAACCAAAGCAAATAGTTTTCTTATGTCATATAGTAAGAATTAAAGTTGATAAACAAGGTCTAGACATATTCAAACCAAACAAATCATGTATATATCTACCCCTAACCCTAAACTCTGTCTTATGAAGTCAAGCATGGAAATTTCAAGAACATCCCAAAAGCTTCATTTTAGAGTGACTAAGAAGGATCCATGCTTACCTTTTCATATATTTTAAACTTGTTTAAATCTTTGTCAAACCTAGGATTTGACCAAAAGATTCAAATGGGCATAAAATTCAAAAAAATCAGAAAAATGAAAAACACTACGAACAGTGAACAATACTGTTTCGCGTCCCTACAGTACACCATGTACAGTGTTGCGAGTGACCTGTGTCCTTCACGGATAGAGATCAGGTGACATGCACCTTTCGCATGTCACCTGGTGACATGCGGCTTAAATCTAAATTTAAATATTGCGTAAAAATCATGTCCCAACCTATAGCCCTCTCGATTTATAGGCCCCTGCCGCCTCTCCCCATTCACTTCACTTCTCGCTACCTCACTCCTCTCGATTTATATAGGCCCCTGCCGCCTCTCCCCATTCATCTTCAAAATCCTATAGCCCCAACCTGTACAGTGCTCGTCGGCGGCTGTACCATCCACAACCTCTGTATTAGCGCCTCCCTGCACCCCCATCTTCCGGCGATGAATCCCACGAGTGGACAAGGGGGCCTGTTAGGTGTGCGGCCCACCGTCGTAATCCCCCAGCAGCAACTACAGGACCTCGCCGCCAACTCGCACGCCCCCCTACAGCTGCTGCAGCAGGCGCATGGCGGCCTCGCCGTTGAGTCTGATGTGCCCACCAAGCGGCAGCGGATCAACGACCTCTCCGTGGGCTCAGACGTGACAGTCCTGCTGCAGCTGCAAGACAACCTCGCCGTCGCCGGGGAGTCGGTCCTCTCCAAGGAGGAGAGCTTCGAGGTCAGTGGTTAATGTAGTTTAATCATTGGTTTAAAACTAGTTAGCCCCCTACTGAGTATTATTCGGAGGGGATTTGATGCAAAATACTTCATTCACCATGTTTTGGCGTGAGTATTTGCGGCAGATCAGGACAACCTGAGAGATAGCCTGTCCTGGGGCATTATTAGTTTTTTTTTGAGGGGTTCCTCGGGCCTTATTAGTGAAGCGTCCAATTTCTATTCACGTAATCCATGCCAGCAGGCCTCAGGACTTGTAATTTTGCATTGGAATCAATCCCTCAGCCTGATCCATGCTGGAACGGGGTGGATGCCTGGAAGGAGAAGCAGCAATCGGAGCACGTATGCGGAACGACCAGAAACGCGAGAGCATAGAGGTGTTGCGGTTCCACGTCCACCCGACGTGCGCGGAAGTGTTTCCTGAGGATCCCCGCGACTCTGATCCTGTCCAATACTCTTCTGCCAAACAGATAAAATGTGTTCTTATTAAGAAAGACCCAGATATTACTCACTGAACCATGTGAAAACACGTCAACCAAACAAGGCACAAGGGATTTCTACTGCACTAATACTAGCTGCATTACCACTTTCGAACTTCAATGCAAACTTGAAACTTCACTGCAGTCTTTTTCCCCCTTTCGAACTTGAGATCCAGCCTCTCCATCGATTGATGCATAGGGCAAACTTTATTAGTTCATGTTTCGTTCTTAGTTTGAAACTTTATTACTCCAAGCTCCGGAGTACTCATATTACTACAGTATTGCAATTGAAATTTATACATATTACAATTACTATTGAAGTTAGTCTTGTACATATTACTATGAGTATTGAAGTTTAAGTCCTGCAAACTTTCGGAGTACTATATTTTTACTATTGAAGTTACACTCTTGCACTTTATTAGTATAATATCATGTGTCACACAGGGTCGCTCTGTGAATCTACCATCTAATGAAGGACGACAACATGAAGCGTCTCTGCAAGTAATCCGGCGGTCGCTCCTGGATGAGTCGCGCGAGTTGATTGACCATGCGTCCAAGCTCCGAGATGTGAACGCACATCTGGTAAACCGTGCTATGAAGCTATGGAATGAGTATGCCGTACTCTTGAATGAGCACTCATCTCTATCAAAGGAGAACTCATCTCTATCGAAGGAGAACCTCTCCATGGTAAATCAGAACGGGTCTCTAACGAAGGAGAACATCTCCATCCTAAAAGAGAACTCATCTCTGAAAAAGGAGAACATCTCCATCCTAAAAGAGAATTCATCTCTGAAAAAGGAGCACACCTACTACAAGTGGCGGAGCATGACAGGAAACAAGTAATCTTCTTCGGGTGTGAAGAAGTTGTACCCATATGTGCATGTAGAGAGGTGGAGACGGTTGCCGATGAGACAAGTGAGTAGATTGAGGAGGGCAGCCACAACCCACAACGTTTGTAGTTACAAATCTTCTATCGTAAAAGTAGTAGTATCGAAATTAATATGTATCCCTTAATATATGTGGTGTTTGGCAATATATAGTTTAACATGCAAGGACTCTGCAATGTAATTTGTATCAGTTTGATTGGCTTTCTACCCAAGTGAGCATGTGTCATATTTGTCCAAGGTTTGATTTTTGCATATTATCATATTTTGTTGAATACCATACTAAAAAATTCCATGTGCATCATTTTGATGCAGAGGCTGGGGGTCTCAACTTCCATTACGAAAAGGATTTGTCAAGACATGAAACATTGGATAAAATCTTTGACTGTACCCTGCAAGTGTGGCACCTAGAAACAATGATTAAAATTCAAAGCTGCATCTCCTACCAATACAAATGGTATATCAGACAATTTTGAAACAAATTGAATCCAACCCGAAATAAATTAAATTATATTTGGAAGAAGATATGTAGAAATACCCCTGTACAGTAGGACGCTATGTGCAATGCACGACATATTGGCAAAAAATTACCCGCATGTACCAAAGGCATGGGCACCAAGATCTGATGCAAATTTGAATTCGGCCAAAGGAGGGTACTAGCAAAGATTTCGATCGTGTCAGCGATCCAGACATTCTTATGAAGTAAAGGGAATTTGATCATCTTGGTCTTGCAAGTAATGAAATGTGGGGACTCCTAAGATCGACGCCTTCAACACTGATGTTTCTTTCTATCAGAAGCTAGTGGCTGACAACTTTGATTCCTATTCGGCTGATGCAGATATCCATGAGATCATCAAGAGGATCTTGGAACATGTTGAAGCACGTGTCGACATTCTGCTCTCGTGCTTGAAGGCAGATGATTTTGATAGGGTGATGCAAAAGCCGCCATATGGTCAATAGATTGTTATTATATACAAGGATGTTTCTTGGGTCATCATCTAGATCTTTTGTTTTCTTATGTGTTAGCAGTACTTTATGGAAACTATGTTAGTATTGTCTTATACTGAATTGTTGCTATATCTGGACACCGGATGCTTATGTTCTATGACATTATGGAATGTATGGAAAAAAGATGACACCTTTTTAGCTATTCAGAAAAGGCAAAAAAACAACAACAATTTGTTTCCCACAATAAAATGAAATCTTATTGCACCTTTCCCCAAAATGTTAATGCACATTTTACCTTGGGCATTTTTGTTAAGACCCATGGTTTTTTATATAAAATGGT
This sequence comes from Lolium multiflorum, assembly GCA_030979885.1. Taxonomy (NCBI): domain Eukaryota; kingdom Viridiplantae; phylum Streptophyta; class Magnoliopsida; order Poales; family Poaceae; genus Lolium; species Lolium multiflorum. Next base: position 23,820 of record JAUUTY010001464.1, read on the forward strand.
AGGCCATATTTTGAAGCTAGTTTTTTAAAAAAAACATATCAAAATTCAAGCTTATCATTTTATAGCCACAAGTTCACTTTTTTTTCTTCATTTTTTCTGAAACAGGGTGGGAATCGACTGCATGCCATTCCTTGCAAACATTGGCGAATGTCGGAAATAATCTTAGATAGGGCGAACTCTAAAAGAAGAGGTAAATACCGAAATAGTCCCGAGACATTGTGATGCATGTAATTCTAACGCAATCCCAATAAACCAAAACATATTTTATTATAAGTAGAACCTATATACATACCAATTATGTGATCAATGGCAAAACTTTAGTTCTTTTGAAAATCATTTTGTAATTGGATCGATCAAGAATTTTTTCAATATCTTTTGCTCGATGCACAACTCGGAATTTATGATCTTTGTTGTCGAGCCATTTCAGGAGTCCTTTAAGTCATAGGATAGGAAAAACGTATGTACATCTTGTCTATTTGAATCCTATGGGAATATGAGTTTCTTTGATTGTACCAAAGGGATTTTTCCATGAGGGATGACCTAATGTTTTGTTCATATAGGATTTGTAGTACAAGATTCATATGGGATATGTTCCCTTTGAATATAACCAATAGTGTAGAATAATTCCCGTAGGATCTAAATCCTATAAATCAAAGGAGCCTCAGTTGTTTTCGTCACCACATATAAAATCAGCGCCAACTCAATGAGATGATAAATGTTGTCGGATGAAACATGGCGTTTCTTTCAAATATAAAGAAATATCTGAAGTCTTCAATTCTACGCGTATGATAATGAATAGCTCAAGGTTATTTTACATATACTAAGATCCATGATACATCAATCTTTTTAATGCGGAGAACGAGTCTATATATGTTTTTTGGTACCTAGTCCATGTTTTGTTTTCGAAATCGGCTCCACGCAGTGTTCACTAAAATAGGCGCAACTTTGTCATATGAAGTCCGTTTTAAGTACTCAAATATTCAGAAAAAAACACATATATATGAATGGATGGATATTCACTAAAAATCAAGGTAGGATGGCTGCCGTACCGCCCATGCTTACAAATGAGACCTTGATGGGGTCGGACCGCGTCCATTTTTTTTTCGCGCATCCACCAAACCATTTCAACGAAGCGCCAAAACAGCGGCGAAAATAGCTCGGGTTGCCGCCTCCAATTTTCAAATGTTCGAATTTCCGATCTTATCCTTTCATCAAAAACGTCCCCAGCGGTTCTTCTCTTGGCCAAGGCCAATCTCACCCCAGCCATTAAAACATACCACCGGCACAGGCGCCGAATCCCACATCTCTCACGCGTCACACACCGAATCGGAGCATCTCGCCCGACGACGGCAGTGCACCACCGTCCCACCTCGCCACCACAGCCTCCTGACCAGACGCTGTAGTGTCCGAGAAGACGTTGTCAAGCAAGCCGGAGCCGCTTCCCCTACGAAGGCGCACACCGCACCATTTGTGCTCCACCGTAGCCGACGCCCACCGCGCCGGATCCTGCTCAGGGACGCCGTCCACCTCCGCCGCTGCGTCGGATCTGCTTCCCGACTCCCTGGTCTACCGCACGGTGAAATGGGTAGACCCCGCGCCCAACCGGTCCACCGCGCGAAACCAAAGCGTAAAGCCGTCCACTCCCCATGCGAAGGTTGGTGTTTAGCCGCTTCCGTTATGCATTTCATTTCCGAACATCAGTTTCGTGCGATCTGGGGTTTCAAGTTTACTTTTCCTACAATCTGTTTGGTGCTATCTGGTATGACTGTAGTAGAAGTCAAGCCTGCAGAGTGATTAGTCGACATTATTAAACTGCATGTTTATAAATCTTGTAATCATCAATTGGCATGCACAGGGAAATCATTTATTTTTGATCTACGCTTTATTCCTTTTTGAGCTATCATCTACTTGCTACTACTAATTTGCCCTTCTACTGCTCTACTCAAAGTTCCATGATAAATCTCGTTAGCATTTTTTTCTAATGCATGCTAAAGATACTGTAGTAGAGTACAAAGAGGGCCGGAGAGAAAATATAGGCATCACCAGTGAACAATCAAACACCTCTCCTGTCTCCATCGATAACAATCATTTTCTTATTCAGAACTTGATCCTACTGAACAAGAGTCTGAGGGAGACCTGAGTAAAGAGGATGCCCTTGTCAAGCACCCTACTCCACCACCCAAGGTGATTGCTCGCTCTTTTCATTGGCATTATTGTTGCATCTTCAATAACTGTGATGTATCTGTCCAACCCAGCCCAAGTTATAGCATTATCATCTGCTCAGTTAACACATAATAATAACATATGTTTCATCATGTCTTGGCTTGCTGTTCTTATGTTCCATAATCGTATCAAGCATGTATATGATTTTGTTGATTGAAGTACCGTTTATCTCTGGCAGGCATCAGGGACTTCACGTAAGGACGTTTCAAATACCAACAAGGTGAAGAACATAGTTCAACAGGAAGATCAATATCTGACAGCTCACCTAAAAATAAAAAGGGTTCAAGCTGGTCATGTCAGATCACAAACAAATGCAGTGAACAGAGTAAAAACAAGGTCTCAGACTCAGAGTCACTCTAATCTAGTTGAAAATGATGACCAGGCAAAAAAATATTGTAATGCGAAACACCAACATAAAAAGCTTCGACCTAACCCCACATCGGTTGGTCTAAAAGCTGTAGACGGAGCAAATACCAAACCACATGTTCCCCAGCCACCTGTTGCCAATCCAGTTACCCAAGAACAATTCACAGCAGACCCAGTTTCAACAGCAGGTTCTCAACACCTAACTAATCACGATCGCCCGCTGACATTTAGTCCTGCCAGAGACAACTTCTTCCTTAAAGATGATGGTGGGGCCGAATTAGGTACGTGTTCCCTTACATGCTCCGTTACATAAATACCTTGATAGCTTGATGTAATGCTTAAATTTGCAGTTCCACCACGACCAAGAAAACGAAGGGGGCCAACGACTTTGAAATCACTTAAAAATAAGATTGCCCGAATGGGAACAAGATTTCCCATCACATCAGTTATAGCAGGTATCAGAAGGCCACTGGATCCACAAGAATCATCTAATATAGCATCGATCACAGGCGTTTTTGTCAGGACTCAAATTCCTATCTTTCCATCATGGAAACAACACGTAAACACCCCTTCTCATTTTGAAGGTTTACTGCACATGTTACATGTAAGTCATTTTCGTAAACAATACCATGTTGCTCGTTCACATTCCCTCTAGCTTTCTGTTGGCTAGCTATCTAACACATGAACGGTTCCCATTGTTGTAAACAGACATGTCTTGAGTTTGATGATGACATGAAGAATGTAATCACTGTTATCAGGAGCATATTCTCTTCAGCGTTGCGCCAGGAGCGCCATAGGCTAAAGATGAGATACTTTGCTGGGAGGACTCCTAGCGATATTCCAACAACCTCTCCTATACTACAGATGACTGATGATCAATGGTGTGATCTTGTTGAGTATTGGTCTGCTCAAAAGAATTTGGTATGTTCTGTGAAGACAGTGAGACAAGATCACATTACTGATTCCTTTTTAAGCATGTGTCTCACAAGTCTTCATTTGTAGTTCATCGCTCGAAGTAACATGCGTGCTCGTAATAATGTACGTTTACAACAGCGTACAGGATCTCGTAGCTTGATTGGACACCTCTACTGTATGGTAAGGAATGTTATCTGTACAACTATATTTAAATTAGTAAATCATTTAGAATTTATAGATGCACAATATACATCGTAAATTGATGTCTCTGTTTTTTTTTGAAAACTTTCAATTGTCGCATGTCGGCATGTGACGTGGTTGTGAAACTAATTTATATTTTCTCTTGCGAAAATATCAGAAGGCAAGGCAAGCATACTGTGAGAGTACAGACAGAGAGATGAGTCTACTTGAGCAATTCAAGGTGTGCCAGACGAGCAGAAATGGTTTGACTGGACATTTTGCACAGAGTGTTATTGTAAGTATTCTCTACTAATGTCAGTTATGGTTTTCAATTGTATTCAGAAATATCTTGTCATATTTGTCAAGCTTCATGCACTAGCCAACACAACCAAATGTCTGAACTGCTGGAAAGGGCTAGTACAATTCACTTATATACTTCTCAGCAATATCATGCACATTACGAATTCTACACATGGATCCATGCATATTTTTATAGTCCTGCTATTACGTGTTAGCAATAGAAGACATGTCAATATGATGTAACATGCTCTTACTAAAATGTATATGCGGTAATCAGCCATGCCAGTTTGTAGGATTATTAGAGGTAGTTCATACACATGTCTTCACATTATAATCTCTTCTCTTACACATGTGTAACAACTGAAAACTCCTCAGTCTGACATGAAAGTGGAGCTGGCAAAACCAAAGAAAGATGGTATAGAAAAAACCCAGGAAGAATGTCTGAATTCATTTTCCAAGGTACTACAATGTCATGGTATAGCCAACAACACATTCCTGCGTAATGCTGGGTTCACAACTAATTTGTCGAGGTCCAAGTCCAAGTCAAAGCCCAAGCGCAGGTTGAGGTCCAAGTCATTGTCTTTTTATGTTCTCGAGGAACTACTCAAAGAGGAACGAGCAATAGTGGCTGCACAAAGAGTAGTCATCCACCGTATAACTGCAGGATTAGAAGCAAGTCAAGCCCACCTGGGCAACATCCTGAGAAAGTGTGGGAGATGCTGAATACCACAGTGAACACTGACAGTCAAAGGTGTCCCTTGGTTGTGTGAAAGGGTTTGTGATGCTGAACTATTTTGTTGGTGCTTCTATCTGCACTTGTTATGTACCTGGTGGTTGTTTCCTTGGTGATGTGGATTAAATGAAAACTGAATGGATTGGATGCACCAATATTTAATCAAGGTTTAATCTGATTTGTAGTATTTTTTATATTGCGCTGCATGGGAAAAGTATAACTATTAGTTGGCCCATTGGTGACCATTTTCATACATTATTTTAGTTGATTGGTCCTTGTCCTTGTATCCCTGAAAGGAGGCAGTACTACAGTAAGCTACCAATTTTGCTAGTACAGTATTTTTTTAGCGCCAGCTAAATTGAAAATATCTGTCAAGCGCTACAATCTCCCGCCAATAAAATCCAAAATATTTGTACATGGGAACTGATTTTGGTTGTGATTATGACTTGATGTGACCGTATAGTAGTGTCATGCGCATGCGGGACTGGTGTTTTGAAACATAGGAGCATATGCTCCCTCCATTTTGAAATGCATCTTACACATATTTTGAATTTCAAAAAAAATGAAACAAAAAATTCGCATGTACATCTTCTCGTGCTACGCCCTTAAAAAGTTGCGACTTGTCGTGTGACGTGTGTAAAAAGATAAAACACAGTACTAAAAATAATGCTTTTCACAAGATAAGTTTTCTCTTTTTTACATAGACCACAAAAAATATTGGTTTTTCGTGAAACTTGACGAACGAACATATATTATGAATATGTACATGTAAATTTTTTGCTAATTTTTTTCGACATTTTAAAATATGATTTTTTGGTAGAGGGAGCATATGCACCCGGGAGCCAAATTGAATTTCCGCATGCATATGACACTACTCTATGTTACTACCTTCATAATGCATAGTAACTTAGATGTAGTACTATCATGCATGATTGTTTTAGTTAGTATGTAGACTCATTCTATCTTGAAAAGTGTTATGGTAACATAGCTAGTTACCACAACCAGCTCTATGTTAATACTCCTTAGTTACTCCCACTATGAGTAGTCTAAGTAGCATGGTCTACCCCGGAAGTAGATCCTCTAACGTGCAATAGACAAGTCGGGTAAGCTACACCTCTCTAATTTTCCTTTAGACAACGTCTCAAAATCGTCCGCTAAGGGGTATTTTTCGTCGCCTATGGGCCTAACCCGACGATATGGGTTCCGTTGTGGAAACTGCGTCAGGCAAAGTCCAACGACGATTTTTTCGGTCCGTCGCGCTTGGGCGCCCTTCCGCCACGGAAAATCGGACCGTTGCGGAAGTGTTTTCGGGAGCCCGTTGACTGCTGACGTCATGCAAACTGACACGTGGCAGACGCCGTTAACTGCCAGTTAACGGCGTTAACCGGCTGAAACCCCGTGGTAGATGGTAGGCCCACACGAGGCCTGCCACGTCTTAAGCGGGCCGGGCCAGATGACATAGTTTGACCGGTCAACTATATAGCTGGGCTGGTCCATTAGTTACGTGGGCCGGGCCTAACCTCTAATGTTGACTGGTCAAAAGTTAAATGGGCCGGCCCATTTAACATGTGGGGTCCACCTTACAGCAACTGGGCCGGCCCAAGAAGCAAGTGGGCCGGGCCAAAAACACAGGTGGGTCCCACTTTCCTGTTAAAAGGCCGGCCCATTTAGTGTGTGGGGTCCACCGTATAGCAAGTGGGCCGGCCCAACAAGCTAGTGGGCCGGGCCAAAAACACAGGTGGGTCCCACTTTCCTGTTAAAGGGCCGGCCCATTTAGTGTGTGGGGTCCACCATATATCAAGTGGGCCGGCCCAACAAGATAGTGGGCCGGGCCAAAAACACAGGTGGGACCCATCTTCCTGTTAAAGGGCCGGCCCATTTAGTATGTGGGGTCCACAATATAGCAAGTGGGCTGGCCCACCAAGATAGTGGGCCGGGCCAAAAACACATGTGGGTCCCACATTCCTGTTAATGGGCCGGCCCATTTGGTATGTGGGGTCCACCATGTAGAAAGTGGGCCGGCCCAACGAGATAGTGGGCCAAAAACACAGGTGGGTCCCACCATCCTATTAAAGGGCCGGCCCATTTGGTGTGTGGGGTCCACCATATAGAAAGTGGGCCGGCCCATTTGGTATGTGGGGTCCACCATCTAGAAAGTGGGCCGGCCCAACAAGATAGTGGGCCGGGTCAAAACACAGGTGGGTCCCACCTTCCTATTAAAGGGCCGGCCCATTTACCATGTGGGACCACCATAGAGCAAGTGGGCCGGCCCAATAAGCATGTGGAGCCCATTATCGTGTAACCGGGCCGGCCTACTAAAGAAGTGGGCCGGCCCAAAATGAAAGTGGGTCCCACACTACTGTAAGTGGGCCGGCCCAATCTGTTGTAGGGCCCTACTTGTTTGACTAGTCAACTTGCATTAAATTTCATGAGCCTAAAATCTGATTTCAATGATACACACAATTACATACACAAATAAAACAAATAGGAAAATTACAAGGCAATTAATGTGCCCAAATAAAAAAATTACATAGAATCATTGAGGACTTCTATTAGCATCATCAATAACAGGTTGACATTTGGCAATCGCCTTGATTGAATCTTGTGTACTCTTTGTCAACATATCAGCTACAGATCTTAAAGCAGCAATACCATGTCTTTTATAAAGTACAGCCTTGAGATATTTACTGTCTGATGAAAGAAATGGTCTAGGTTGACGGCTATGAGAAGATGCATCAGAAGAAAGATCAGAACTTTTTGTGGGCCTCACTGGTAATGAAGATTGCTTCATCACAACTGCATTCTGATAATAATGCAAAAAGAGTTAAACGATGAACTATGCAAACATTTATTATGCAATGTAGATATAAGATAATAACAAGTTGCATAAATAAGACATGTATGGAACTTGTACTAAGCACAAACTTACATCATAATGTTGCACAGGGTCGCTACAGATCCTTTTTTGGCGACTATCTTCTAATGATGACTGCTTCATTAAAACTGCATTCTGGTAACATTGTAAACATAGTTACAACAATTAACTATTCAAACATGTATTACGCAATGTAGAGATCAGATAACAACATGTAGCAGAAATAAGCACAAGATAAGATAAGATGCATGTACTAAGCACATACTGGCTCACTGCAGGTCCTTCTCTTGCGTGCACTAGTCGTGGTCAACATGCCTATCATTTTAGGTTCAGCCATCAAGTGAAATGCTAATCCTCCTGCTCCATTGTCCTTAATCTGTGTTTAGATATCACATTTAAGACCAAGTCAGCTGGTTTCAAATAACAAAAAACTTGAGCTGCCAAATGAATAAGCCAATAGTTACCAGATATCAAATTAAAACCAACTAGATGTTGCTTTGCATGAGATACGAATTTCAGACATTCAGATTTAGAGTAGGGTAATGCCAAGGTTTTACACATAAAGTAAACTGGCATTAAGAATGACCAAATGTCAGGTTCAAATCACCCTCGAAGTTTCTCCAAGACAAGCATATCAAATAGGCAGAAACATAGTAAAGCATGAATGGCATTGCTATGGCAGGGTTCCAAGTGTTAATCTCTTGCATAAGGAACAATGCATATAGGTTATAGATAATAACGGAAGTAAACTGCCAAAATTACCAACCACGAACTCAGATTCCAACCTTACCTAGCGTCCCCGCTGTTAATGTTGGATGTTCTAATAAGTGGTTCGCATGATCAATCCCTAGGAAAAATAACATTGACAAGTCAGTCTATGATAATACAAAGACCAGACATGCACGCAGCAATAACTATATAAGCTAAAGACGAGGTATAAGAGCAAGCAGATTGGAAATGCACATAGCATGATTATAAAAGCAGTGTGAGAATAGCAGACACGAGAAAACAGCTAGCGGTGAGCTAATGACGTGGTATAAGAACAAGCAGATTGGAAATGCCCATAGCACGACTATAAAAGCAGTGCGACAATAGCATGCAGTACAAAAACAGTTGGCAGCAAATGAATGGGTACAAGGCTATAAATATGTGGATGCACACAGGTGTCAGTAGAATGAACAGGATGGTAGCGACCGGATAATGCTTTTGTACTGTACAACATTTAAACAAACTTCATGCGAAGCAACACATCAAGAAAGTTAACGGCATATGAGATCTGCAAATAACTACACAAAACATGGCTAAAGAAACACCGCGATCTAACGGGCCAGCGTACTAACCAAGCTGCGGCGGGGTGGACGGGGGCGGCAACTTGCATTCCAGCGGCGGCGAACGCGGGAGACGATGAATCGACCATGTTTCAGTAGAAGCGGGCGTTAGTGAAGCAGATCTGGTTGGCTGGCAAGGTATTCGGTGAAGTTGATACAGCCGCTGCGGCGAGGTAGTCGGTGGCGAGGTCGGCGGTGAAGCAGATCCGTCGGTGGCGAGGTCGGCGGTGAAGCAGATCCGTCGGTGGCGAGGTCGGCGGTGAAGCAGATCCGTAGGATAACGTAGCATGAAAACAAAAATTTTCCTACGGCGAACACGCAATCCAAGCCAAGATGCAATCTAGAAGACGGTAGCAACGAGGGGATTGTCGAGACTCACCCTTGAAGAGATTCCAAAGCCTACAAGAGGAGGCTCTTGTTGCTGCGGTAGACGTTCACTTGCCGCTTGCAAAAGCGCGTAGAAGATCTTGATCACGATCGGTTCCGGCGCCACGAACGGGCAGCACCTCCGTACTCGGTCACACGTTCGGTTGTTGATGAAGACGACGTCCACCTCCCCGTTCCAGCGGGCAGCGGAAGTAGTAGCTCCTCTTGAATCCGACAGCACGACGGCGTGGTGTCGGTGGCGGTGTAGAAGTCCGGCGGAGCTTCGCTAAGCTATGCGGGCAATATGAAGTGGAGGAGCAAAGCTAGGGTTTGGGAGGGGGTGGCCGGCCACTCTATGGGGGGCGGCCAGCTTGTGGTCTTGGGGTGGCCGGCCCCCTCCCTTGGCCCCTCATTATATAGGTGGATCCCAAGTGTTGGTGTCCAAGTCTTCGAATAAGACCCGAAACCAAAACCTTCCATATGGTGGGAAACTTTCCCTCCCACTAGAGGTGGGAATTCCACCTTCCATGGGGGGGTTGGCCGGCCCCCTAAGGGGGAGTCCACTTGGGACTCCTCCCCCACTAGGGTTGGCCGGCCATGGAGGTGGAGTCCCATGTGGACTCCACCTTCCTTGGTGGTTTCTTCCGGACTTTTCTAGAACCTTCTAGAACCTTCCATAGAACCTTCCGCATCATTTTATTCACATAAAATGACATCCTATATATGAATCTTATTCTCCGGACCATTCCGGAACTCCTCGTGATGTCCGGGATCCCATCCGGGACTCCGAACAAATATTCCAACTTCATTCCATATTCAAGTACTACCATTTCAACATCCAACTTTAAGTGTGTCACCCTACGGTTCGTGAACTATGCGGACATGGTTGAGTACTCACTCCGACCAATAACCAATAGCGGGATCTGGAGATCCATAATGGCTCCCACATATTCAACGATGACTTTAGTGATCGAATGAACCATTCACATACGATACCAATTCCCTTTGTCACGCGATATTTTACTTGTCCGAGGTTTGATCATCGGTATCACACTATACCTTGTTCAACCTCGTCTCCTGACAAGTACTCTTTACTCGTACCGTGGTATGTGGTCTCTTATGAACTTATTCATATGCTTGCAAGACATTAGACGACATTCCACCGAGAGGGCCCAGAGTATATCTATCCGTCATCGGGATGGACAAATCCCACTGTTGATCCATATGCCTCAACTCATACTTTCCGGATACTTAATCCCACCTTTATAACCACCCATTTACGCAGTGGCGTTTGATGTAATCAAAGTACCTTTCCGATATAAGTGATTTACATGATCTCATGGTCATAAGGACTAGGTAACTATGTATCGAAAGCTTATAGCAAATAACTTAATGACGTGATCTTATGCTACGCTTAATTGGGTGTGTCCATTACATCATTCATACAATGATATAACCTTGTTATTAATAACATCCAATGTTCATGATTATGAAACTAATCATCTATTAATCAACAAGCTAGTTAAGAGGCTTACTAGGGACTCTTTGTTGTTTACATATCACACATGTATCAATGTTTCAGTTAATACAATTATAGCATGGTATATAAACATTTATCATAAACATAAAGATATATAATAACCACTTTTATTATTGCCTCTTGGGCATATCTCCAACAGTCTCCCACTTGCACTAGAGTCAATAATCTAGATTACATTGTAATATACCTAACACCCATGGCATTCTGGTGTTGGTCATGCTTTGCCCTAGGGAGAGCTTTAGTCAACGGATCTGCTACATTCAGATCAGTGTGTACTTTGCAAATCTTTACTTCTCCATCTTCGATGTACTCGCGAATCGAGTGGTAACGCAGCTTGATATGCTTCAGCCTCTTGTGTGACCTTGGCTCTTGTGCATTGGCGATGGCACCCATGTTATCACAGTAGATGACAAATGGGTCCAATGCACTAGGAACCACACCGAGCTCTACAATGAACCTCTTCATCCATACCGCTTCTGATGAAGCCTCTGAAGCCGCTATGTACTCCGATTCTGTTGAGGATTTCGCCACCGTGCACTGCTTCGAGCTTGCCCAGCTTACTGCAGCACCATTCAATATAAACACGTACCCAGATTGTGACTTAGAGTCATCAGGATCAGTGTTCCAACTTGCATCGGTGTAACTTGTTACAACGAGCTCTTGGTCACCTCCATAACAAAGAAACATATCCTTAGTTCTTTTCAAGTACTTCAGGATATTCTTGACCGCTGTCCAGTGTTCCATTCCTGGATCACTTTGATATCTGCTAGTCAAACTAACAGCATGTGCTATATCCGGTCTTGTACATAGCATGGCATACATGATAGAGCCTACTGCCGAGGCATAGGGGATCTGACTCATCCTTTCTCTTTCTTCTGCCGTAGCCGGTCCTTGAGTCTTACTCAAGACCTTGCCTGGTAACATAGGTAAGAATCCTTTCTTACTTTCGTCCATTCTAAACTTCTTTAGAATCTTGTCCAGGTATGTACTCTGTGATAGCCCTATTAGACGTCTTGATCTATCTCTATAAATCTTGATGCCTAATATGTATGATGCTTCACCAAGGTCTTTCATTGAAAAACTATTATTCAAATAACCCTTTACACTGCTTAATAGTTCTATATCATTCCCAATCAATAATATGTCATCTACATATAATATCAGGAATGCTACAGAGCTCCCACTCACTTTCTTGTAAATACAGGCCTCTCCATGACACTGTATAAACCCGAAGTCTTTGATCACCTTATCAAAACGTCGGTTCCAACTTCTCGATGCTTGCTTCAGTCCATAGATTGAACGCTGAAGTTTGCATACTTTGTCAGCATTTTTAGGATCGACAAAACCTTTGGGTTGTACCATATACAACTCTTCCTCAATGTCTCCATTAAGGAACGCCGTTTTGACATCCATCTGCCAAATCTCATAATCGAAAAATGCAGCTATTGCTAACAAAATCCTCACAGATTTTAGCTTCGCTACAGGTGAGAAAGTCTCATCGTAGTCAACACCTTGAATTTGTCGGAAACCCTTTGCGACAAGTCGAGCTTTATAGACAGTAATATTACCATCAGCATCTGTTTTTCTCTTGAAGATCCATTTATTCTCGACAGCCTTGCGGCTATCAGGTAATTCTACCAAAGTCCATACTTTGTTATCATACATGGATCCCATTTCGGATTTCATGGCTTCTTGCCATTTGTTGGAATCTGGGCTCATCATCGCTTCTTCATACGTCGCAGGGTCCTCATCATTGTTATCCACAATCATGACATTTAGACAAGGATCATACCAATCTGGAGTGGCACGATCCCTTGTCGATCTGCGAGGTTCAGTAGCTGTCTCATTTGAAGTTTCATGATCATTATCATTAGCTTCCTCTGTTGCCGGTGTAGGTGGTACAGGAACATTTTCCGGTACTGCGCTACTCTGATCAACGAGTAGAGATTCTTCAATCTCATCGAGTTCTACTTTTCTTCCAGTCACTTCTTTAGTGAGAAATTCTTTCTCAAGAAAGGTTCCGTTCTTAGCAACAAATATCTTGCCTTCGGATCTGTGATAGAAAGTGTACCCTATAGTTTCCTTAGGGTATCCTATGAAGACGCATTTCTCCGCTTTGGGTTCTAGCTTGTCCGGTTGTAACTTTTTTACATAGGCTTCGCAACCCCAAACTTTTAGGAACGACAGCTTAGGTTTCTTATTAAACCATAATTCATACGGTGTCGTTTCAACGGATTTTGATGGTGCTCTATTTAAAGTGAATGCGGCTGTCTCTAATGCATAACTCCAAAATGATAACGGCAAATCAGTAAGAGACATCATAGAACGAACCATATCTAAGAGAGTTCGATTACGACGTTCGGACACACCGTTTCGTTGTGGTGTTCCCGGCGGTGTCAATTGTGAAAGTATTCCGCATTTCTTTAAATGCATGCTAAACTCATAACTCAGATATTCACCTCCGCGATCAGATCGTAGAAATTTAATCTTCTTGTTACGTTGATTTTCTACTTCACTTTGGAATTCCTTAAACTTCTCGAAAGTTTCGGATTTATGTTTCATTAAATAGATATACCCATATCTACTCAAATCATCTGTGAAGGTTAGAACATAACGATAACCACCGCGCGATGCTACACTCATTGGTCCACATACATCTGTGTGTATGATTTCCAATAAGTCAGTAGCTCGCTCCATCATACCCGAGAATGGAGTCTTAGTCATTTTTCCCATCAGACATGCTTCGCATCTATCAAGTGACTCAAAGTCAAGTGATTCAAGTAATCCATCAGTATGGAGTTTCTTCATGCGTTTCACTCCAATATGACCAAGACGACAGTGCCACATATAAGTAGAATTATCATTCAATTTAATTCGCTTAGCATCAATGTTATGTATATGCGTATTACTACTATCGAGATCTAACAGAAATAAGCCATTCTTTTGTGGTGCTCGACCATAAAAGATATTATTCATAAAAATAGAACAACCATTATTCTCAGACTTGAATGAATAACCGTCTTGCATTAAACAAGATCCAGATATAATGTTCATGCTCAACGCGGGTACATAATAACAATTATTTAGGCTTAAAACTAATCCCGAAGGTAGATGTAGAGGAAGTGTCCCGACTGCGATCACATTGACCTTGGATCCGTTTCCAACGCGCATCGTCACTTCATCTTTCAGCAGTTGTCGTTTATTCTTTAGTTCCTGTTTCGAGTTACAAATATGAGCAACCGAACCAGTATCAAATACCCAGGTACTAGAACGAGAACTAGTGAGATAAACATCTATAACATGTATATCAGATATACCTTCTTTCTTTTTCTTGATAAGGCCGCTCTTCAGATCCGCCAAATACTTGGAGCAATTACGCTTCCAGTGTCCCTTCTCCTTGCAGTAATAGCACTCAGCATCAGGCTTAGGGCCAGACTTAGGTTTCACAGGAGGCGTGGCAGCTTTCTTGCCACTCTTCTTGTTCTTGCCTTTAGACTTGCCCTGTTTCTTGAAGCTGGTGGTCTTGTTGACCATCAACACTTGGTGCTCTTTCTTGATCTCAATCTCAGCAGCTTTTAGCATGCCAAAGAGTTCAGGAAACTCCTTGTTCATGTTCTGCATATTGTAGTTCATCACAAAGTTCTTATAACTTGGTGGCAGTGATTGAAGGACACGATTAATCCCCAGTCTATTAGGAATCACTATTCCCAAGTCACTGAGTTTCTTCGCATGCCCGGTCATAACGAGCATGTGCTCACTGATGGAGCTGCCTTCTTCCATCATACAGCTGAAAAAGTGTTTCGATGCTTCATAGCATTCCACGGCCGCATGAGTCTCAAAAATAGTCTTCAACTCTTTTATCAACTCATGAGGATCGTGGTGCTCAAAACGTTTTTGAAGATCGGATTCCAGACTGCATAAGATGGCACACTGAACTTGAGAGTACCGAGTTTTCCGAGTCATGTAAACATTCTTTACTTCATCGGTTTCAGTTTCTGCAGGAGGGTCACCTAGCGGTGCATCAAGCACATATTGCAGATTTCCGCCATTGAGGAAGATCCTCACATGACGGAACCAGTCGGTGAAGTTGCTACCGTTGCTCTTAAGCTTTTCTTTCTCTAGGAACTGGTTAAAATTGATTGAGGACGCCATATCTACAACATATTTGCAATAGTTTAGACTAAGTTTATGACAAATTGAGTTCAAATTTTAATTCTACATAATTAAAAATCTAGGTGAACTCCCACTCAAAACAATATCCCTCGCATTGTCTTAGTGATCACACGAACCAAATCCATCACACCTATGCCCGATCATCACGAGACAAGATGTAATTTCAATGGCGAACACTCAAAGTGTTCATCATATCAATCATATGATTCATGCTCTACCTTTCGGTATCACGTGTTCCGAGACCATGTCTTTACATGCTAGGCTCGTCAAGGCCACCTTAGTATCCGCATGTGCAAAACTGTCTTGCACCCGTTATATGTACTTATCGAATCTATCACACCCGATCATCACGAGATGCTTCGAAACGATAAGACTTGATAACGGTGCTACTAAGGATGAACACTTTATTATCTTGAGATTTTAGTGAGAGGGATCATCTTATAATGCTACCGTCGCGATCTAAGCAAAATAAGATGCATAAAAGGATTAACATCACATGCAGTTCATATGTGATATGATATGGCCCTTTTGTCTTTGCGCCTTTGATCTTCATCTCCAAAGCGTGGACATGATCTCCATCATCAACGGGCATGATCTCCATCATCGTCGGCGAAGCACCAAGGTCAATGGCGCCGTCTTCATGATCGTCCTCCATGTAGCAACTATTACAACTACTTTGAAATACTACTCAACATGAAATTTAAAGACAACCATAAGGCTCCTGCCGGTTGCCACAATACAATAATGATCATCTCATACATATTCATCATCACATTATGGCCATATCACATCACCAAACCCTGCAAAAACAAGTTAGACGTTCTCTAATTTGGTTTGCATATTTTACGTGGTTTAGGGTTTTCGAGCAAGATCCAATCTACCTACGAACATGAACCACAACGGTGATACTAGTGTTTTCAATAGAAGAGTAAATTGAATCTTCACTATAGTAGGAGAGACAGACACCCGCAAAGCCACTTATGCAATACAAGTTGCATGTCAAGCGTGGAGCAAATCTCATGAACGCGGTCATGTAAAGTTAGCCCGAGCCGCTTCATCCCACTATGCCACAAAGATGCAAAGTACTCAACTAAAGATAACAAGAGCATCAACGCCCACAAACCATTGTGTTCTACTCGTGCAACCATCTATGCATAGACACGGCTCTGATACCACTGTAGGATAACGTAGCATAGAAAACAAAAAATTTCCTACCGCGAACACGCAATCCAAGCCAAGATGCAATCTAGAAGACGGTAGCAACGAGGGGATTGTCGAGACTCACCCTTGAAGAGATTCCAAAGCCTACAAGAGGAGGCTCTTGTTGCTGCGGTAGACGTTCACTTGCCGCTTGCAAAAGCGCGTAGAAGATCTTGATCACGATCGGTTCCGGCGCCACGAACGGGCAGCACCTCCGTACTCGGTCACACGTTCGGTTGTTGATGAAGACGACGTCCACCTCCCGTTCCAGCGGGCAGCGGAAGTAGTAGCTCCTCTTGAATCCGACAGCACGACGGCGTGGTGTCGGTGGCGGTGGAGAAGTCCGGCGGAGCTTCGCTAAGCTATGCGGGCAATATGAAGTGGAGGAGCAAAGCTAGGGTTTGGGAGGGGGTGGCCGGCCACTCTATGGGGGGCGGCCAGCTTGTGGTCTTGGGGTGGCCGGCCCCCTCCCTTGGCCCCTCATTATATAGGTGGATCCCAAGTGTTGGTGTCCAAGTCTTCGAATAAGACCCGAAACCAAAACCTTCCATATGGTGGGAAACTTTCCCTCCCACTAGAGGTGGGAATTCCACCTTCCATAGGGGGGGGCCCCCCCTAAGGGGGAGTCCACTTGGGACTCCTCCCCCACTAGGGTTGGCCGGCCATGGAGGTGGAGTCCCATGTGGACTCCACCTTCCTTGGTGGTTTCTTCCGGACTTTTCTAGAACCTTCTAGAACCTTCCATAGAACCTTCCGCATCATTTTATTCACATAAAATGACATCCTATATATGAATCTTATTCTCCGGACCATTCCGGAACTCCTCGTGATGTCCGGGATCCCATCCGGGACTCCGAACAAATATTCCAACTTCATTCCATATTCAAGTACTACCATTTCAACATCCAACTTTAAGTGTGTCACCCTACGGTTCGTGAACTATGCGGACATGGTTGAGTACTCACTCCGACCAATAACCAATAGCGGGATCTGGAGATCCATAATGGCTCCCACATATTCAACGATGACTTTAGTGATCGAATGAACCATTCACATACGATACCAATTCCCTTTGTCACGCGATATTTTACTTGTCCGAGGTTTGATCATCGGTATCACACTATACCTTGTTCAACCTCGTCTCTGACAAGTACTCTTTACTCGTATCGTGGTATGTGGTCTCTTATGAACTTATTCATATGCTTGCAAGACATTAGACGACATTCCACCGAGAGGGCCCAGAGTATATCTATCCGTCATCGGGATGGACAAATCCCACTGTTGATCCATATGCCTCAACTCATACTTTCCGGATACTTAATCCCACCTTTATAACCACCCATTTACGCAGTGGCGTTTGATGTAATCAAAGTACCTTTCCGATATAAGTGATTTACATGATCTCATGGTCATAAGGACTAGGTAACTATGTATCGAAAGCTTATAGCAAATAACTTAATGACGTGATCTTATGCTACGCTTAATTGGGTGTGTCCATTACATCATTCATACAATGATATAACCTTGTTATTAATAACATCCAATGTTCATGATTATGAAACTAATCATCTATTAATCAACAAGCTAGTTAAGAGGCTTACTAGGGACTCTTTGTTGTTTACATATCACACATGTATCAATGTTTCGGTTAATACAATTATAGCATGGTATATAAACATTTATCATAAACATAAAGATATATAATAACCACTTTTATTATTGCCTCTTGGGCATATCTCCAACAGTCTCCCACTTGCACTAGAGCTACGCTGTGGAGGAGTATGCCGGCGGCGAAGCAGATCTAGTACTGTAGAGAGTCAGAGCTTTGGCGTGTGAGAGTATTTTTGAGCTAATGGGGCGAATGGTTGGTGGGTGGGTGTGGGCCTGTGGGGAGGGTTCGGGATCTAGGCAAGATATTTCATTGTTACCGAATGAGCCCTCCATGGTCGGTGGGTTGTAGCTTCCGGACCAGGGTTAAAAGGGTAAAACTGGTCACGGGATTTTCGAATGGATGCGGCGGGATGATTTGGCGCGTGGCCGAAATTTTCAGTTTCAAGCTACGAGCAGAACGACAAAAATAATGTTCTTCCCCAGGGAGCTCTCATTTCTTCCTCTTCTCTTTCTCTCTCGAGTCTCTCCCACTCCCCCGGCTCCTCTCCCCCTTCTCTCCGGCGGCCTCGCCGGCCGGAGACGAGGCCGACTTCTCTCTGTATATTGTACACCCTCCGAACTAAATTAATTGATTCAACTTTCCTTAGACGTGTATGTATCTAGAGTAAAAACATGTGTGGATACATCCATATTTAGATAAGCAAAGTTGAGTCAGCTAATTTGGATCCGAGGGAGTTAGTGTTGTTGTAAGCTTAGATCCAGTGTTTCCCATGAGCAGAATGGCGCAATGGAGTCGGGGATCTCGTCATCGGCTTCAGATCTGGCCTATGGTGAATCTGGCGGATCTTGCCGGCCAAACCCC
>JAUUTY010001465.1:0-42379 GCA_030979885.1 Lolium multiflorum
ATATTCGTAGGTTCCCTACATATATACATGGAGCTCACGATCGACAAACGGTACTAACGACCGTCTATTTGGAGGTAGAACAACTATCTGGACTAAACAAGCCTTTGTTGTTTATTACTTCTCTAACCAAAAGTCCCGCCACTTCCTCCGCGATTCCTAGTGCGTGTTCCTTTGGTTGGAGTCTGTCCCGCATGAAGTCGACCTATATACGATAATGAGATGAGTATGACTATATCAGTCTTGATAACGAAATATTGATGATAATAAATAAAGTTGTGAATGTTATTGCTTACTTCGAATTTATTTCTGTTCTGCTTCTCAGTGGTTAACATGCGAATGGACTCGCAAACGTAGTTAGATTCGTCCCTTGTGGCTGCTGGGGGCACGCTACAGGAGTAAATGTTAGCTTCGTTGCAAAGGTAATGTCCTTATGAACATTCTTCAAAGCTTGCCAAGCCCTGCCATGCAAAAGAATGATTGAATGAGTGGATAATTAATTGATATCTCACGAAAGATGCTGCGATGAAGGAAATTACACTTGAAGCACAAGTCCCGGAACCCGTCCAGGCCTCTCCCTCGTGGGTCTCTTACTTCAACTATTCCCTATCAGGTTGAATGTCTAGTAGAATCCAGTGGAAGCTGCACATGTTATGTATATACGTCAGGAATTACACTTAACATCGAGTAAGAAAATTGAATGTGCATAAAAGATCATTAAGACTCTCACTCGTAGTTGTAAGGAAACAATATTGAATCACGGAAATGTTGCTCCCCCAAAACCTTAGTAGGTTTCCCCGCGTTTCGCGTTTATGCTTCACCGTTTCAACATGTATTTTATCCTGGCCAACAAACCAAATATTGATAATATTATTATTTTTGCACTCACTGATCTTCAGCAAAAGAGAACCCATAAGATATAATGAGTATATATATGCAATGAAAATCAACATGAACTGAATGAAAATGAACTTATATGTAGTTAACAACTTACAAGCAATAGCAACTCATGAGAGATTTGTCGTGGGCGTTCTAAATTGAATAACCGCCAGAGTTCATTCATCTCAATATGGATTTCCTCCTTTCGGGAGTAATATTCCCATGGTATACTCGCCACGATGTACATTTTTTTTTTCCTTGCATGCATCAAGGTACCACCGATGCAAATTCCTACATATGTGTTGGCGCTATGCAGCCTGTTTCTCACACCAAGTCGGCCCCAGACAAATTCTAGGAGCTATATCAGCGTGGGTAGTGCAACATTCATGCACCAAACAATTCCTCCACCAGAACTCCACATTACGCTTAGAGCTGCAGCTTCTTCCATATTTGACATCACCACCATGTTCCTCGTACAACCTTGGGAACATTAAACACTTTGGGTGCTGGGATTATTTGGGCTGAGCACCGAGGAGGGGAACTTCCTTTCTTTTTGCCTTTTGTCGCTTGCTTGGGCGAGGGTGCACTTGTTGAACTTGACCTTTTCTCATCTGCACTTCTAGCTGATGATTTGCTCGTGCCAGCCATGTCCTTCTCCTTGGCCTTTTCATCCTTCTTTTGGTCAATTACCTTCGCAAGAGTGCGTGTATAGTCATCCTTCTTCTCGTGTAACTCATACCGCGATGGTGTGTTCAGAAAACTAGTAGCATATTCTATTTGCTTCTCTCAGGTATGGCTCGCGCCGGAGGTATTATGGAAATGATCATAGCTTGTGTTTCAAGAACACGTCGTATTTTCCTCGATGCGAAGATCCCAAGGATCTGGGAGGAACCTTTGGTACTTTTGGGAGGGGCGACTTCTTGCGGACAGGATCTTGAAACGCTTCTGGCTGGGTGCATTCCGAGTCTTAGTGGGCTGAGGCGGCGGCGCTGGAGATGGAGATGGAGTACCGATGTCGTGGTCGACGTCGTACCCACGGGGTGATGGTGGCGACATGTGATCAGTAGGAGGAGGTGATGGTGGCATGCGATCACCTGGAGGAGGTGATGGTGACCTGCTGGGACGATCGGTACTAGGTGCTACCCAGCCTGGCAGCCTGATGTTCTTCTTTTCCCAGAGAATGATTTCTCCCAGCACCTCTCTGAGTGTAACCCCCCCATCACCTCCAGGGATATGGAGCTCCAATGTCTCCCACTGCGGGACAACTGAATCCACCCCGACACGAGCATAGCCAGCTGGAATCGGATTGCCATGCCATGTTGCCGGCCCACCTTCAGGTCCAAATGCCGGTAAGACATAGCCGGCCGCCACCTTACCAGAAACCTTCCTGAACACCCCATGGAGATCACAAGGTGTTGTCTCCTTGATTCCATCCAAGGGGTCGCCAGGACCTGGCATCTATCATCATCCGTGTAGGAGGGGCGTCCGCCACGCTGCTGTCTCGTCGCTGAGATATTTCAGCGTATTATTCGGCGGGCGCTCGTCCTTTAGGTTCATTTATCTCCGGCCGCCGTCGCTCGAAGCTCCGCCGCGGTCAAGTTCTGTTGGAACTCGAAGAACGGTCATTCCCGCACCTCCAGCTCGGCGCGAGCTTAGCTCGCCGCTTCTATAGTCTCCGCACGGCCGAAACCCAAGCGACCACGAACACTGTGGCCGGCTCTTGTTCGTCCTCCCTTCTCAGGATTACCGAGGACACGTCAGCAAAGTCTTTCTGAGCAAACTTTAGTTTTCCCCGCTTATATCTCTGTCACTTCAATCCATTTTTGCCTGGGTACCCTAACCTCGGTGTCACTTTCTCAACAATGTTCCCCGTTCTCGTCATACTCACTGCCTATGCGAGGAACCACTTCAGCCCTTCTTATGTCCCATCCTCTTCGCGTGGGCTCCCTGAGTGATCCCGTTCAACCCATCTCAGCTCCTCTGTGCATCCCACTTAGGCATGGCTCTTCCGTAGCCCCCCCCCCCGTATGATGGTGATATTTCTTCGCGCTTCTGCTTTTCGTCGACAGGTTCACAGCCTCCTCCGATTCTTTGTACCTCACAAATTCTTCCCAGTTAGGCTGCTTCGCTAGGTAGTTCTCGAATAATGGAGCTCTTGTCTTTCTTATAATTTTTCCATAATCGGTTCTTACGCCCAAGAAAGTTCCCCCATCTTCTTAAGAGCCCATTTCTTCACTCAGTTT
Organism: Lolium multiflorum; assembly: GCA_030979885.1. Lineage (NCBI taxonomy): Eukaryota > Viridiplantae > Streptophyta > Magnoliopsida > Poales > Poaceae > Lolium > Lolium multiflorum. The sequence goes on from JAUUTY010001465.1 coordinate 3,120, forward strand.
GCCGCTTAGTATTTCGGCATCAGTATCCCAAATCGGGCAGTGAAATGTACATCGTGTCTCCGAAAAAGTGTGTCCTGTACCCATCGGCACCTGATTTTCTGACACATTCTTCGTTCTGTTCCATTCTCTCGACAAGGATCGGGACACGAGTCTCTAACCACAACTCGCACTGGATTTTTGAACTTCGCTCCGACATTCTCGGGTACCACCGTTGGCCTTCCGGGGATATAGCTTCAATTGTGAAGTGGTTTTTTTTGGTCAACTTCTTTGCCGGGCCTCGTTTATCTTATCTTCGTGAGGCTCAAGAGAATACATATAGAATTGCATTAATGCTCTATACTAATGCCTCAATACATGTACATATAGAATTCCATTAATACTCGTCATCACCGGAGCCGTCGGCTTCTCCGTCACCGGAGCCGTCGGCTTCTCCATCACCGGAGCCGTCGGGTTCTCCATGACCGGAGCCGTCGGCTTCTCCATCACCGGAGCCGGCTCGGTCGGTTTCTGTACCATCGCGGATTATGTCCGCGAATATGTCTTCCTGTTCCAAGTCCCGTTCGAATTGATCCTTGTTTCTGCAAAAGAATTAAATCGATAAGTAAATGTTCAAACACAAACCAAACCCTAACCCTAATCAAACACAAACCAAACCCTAACCCTAATCTACGACACGTGTTTGCGAGAGGAGAGTGGTGCCTGCGACGCGTGTTTGCGAGGAGGGAGAGGAGGGCCAAGTGACGCGGTGCTTGCGAGATGAGAGGGTGGCCTGCCGACGCGTGTTTGCCAGAGGAGGAGTGGTGGCCTGGCGACTGCGTGTCTGCTTGGTGAGGAGAGGGAGGTCGCGACGCGTGTTTGCGAGAGAGAGAGAGAGAGAAAGAGGGTGGGCTCGCGCTTCTGCTGTTCGGCGAAGGAGAGAAGAGGAGGCTGCGCTGTCGATGGTTTTCGCAGAGGGGAGAGGGGTGTCGCTAGTGTTCGCGAGATGGAGAGGTGGCTGGCGCAGTGTTGTTCACAGAAGGGAGAGAAGAGGGAGTTATGCATGGGCCGATGGTTTTCATGAGAGGGAGCAGGGGTGTCATTAGTACCGCGAGATGGAGAGGGGTGTCAGCGAGTGTTGTCTGGCGAGAGGGTGGAGCGGTGTTCGAGAGTGTTTCGTCGGTTGTTTACAAGCTAACTAATATAAAATTTAAATTAATACAAAATTTAATCTAACTAACTACAAGATTTGAATTAATACAAAATTTAAACTAAGTAACTACGAAATTTGAATTAACTATCTACAAAATTTAAACTAACTAACTAATACTAAATTTAATCTAAATACTAATACTAATACTAACTAACTAATACTAATTAAAACTAAATACTAATACTAATACTAACTAACTAATACTAATTAAAACTAAATACTAATACTAACTAAACTAATACTAATTAAAACTAAATACTAATACTAACTAACTAATACTAATTTAATCTAACTAAAACTAAATACTAATACTAACTAAACTAAACTAATACTAACTAACTAATACTAATTAAAACTAAATACTAAAAACTTAATGAAAAAAGAGGCCGGGGCATGGGCGCCGGCCGGCACCGGCGGCCGCGCGGGGCGGCGGAGGGTGGCGGCTACCTCGAGGGTGGCGCAGAGGGGGCGGCGGCGGCCGGGGGTGTCCCAGCTAGAGGAGGCGGCGGCCGGAGGAGGCGGCGGCGGCAGGAGGTGGCGCGCGCGGGAGATCTCGTCGAGGTGGCGCGCAGAGGCGGCGCAGAGTGGCGGAGGTGGCGCAGAGGGCGGGGGCGGCGAAGAGGCGGCTCAGAAGTGGCAGGGGCGGCGGCCGGAGGCGAGGAAGATGGCCGGCGGCGGCGGCGGTGGATTTCGGCAGCCTGACGGCGCGATTTCTGCTAAGGAAAATGGCCTCCGGTGTCGCGGGTGGGGGCTCCGCCCGCGGCGGTAGGTATTTATACCTAGGGCCTTTTGTCGCGGGTGGGGGCTTGACCCGCGACAAAAGACCCCCCTTTTGTCGCGGGTCAAGCCCCCACCCTGGCTGGGGAGCGATCGCGGGCCGTGGCTCCGACCCGCGACAGCTGTGGGTGGGGAGGGGGAGGCGGCCGGGGCGGAGCGCATCCAACGGCTCCTCGCCATCCAACTACTGAGCCGTTGGACGGATCAGGCTCCGACAAGCTTTGTTTTTCTGTTTTTTGTTTTTCTGCTTTTTGTTTTTCTGTTTTTTTAAATAAAAACTATTATTTCAATAACTTTTAAATGGTAACTAAAAGAAAAGTGTTATATATGAAAATTGATCAAAAATCCAATGAACATGAATATGACATCCATAGAACTATTTGCATCTCGCATATATAAATGCTGACACGTGCCTCGCCCGCCGACGTCGGCGTGCGACGTGTAGTGCCATCGCTGACACGTGCCTTCGTCGACGTCGGCTGGTGCGACGTAGCCGACATCGTGAGCCACCCTCACGACGTCGCGCGGCGACGTAGTTACCGCTGACATCGTCACTACGACGTCACGCAAGGGATGCGAAGTTACCGTCGACACGTGCCTTCGCCCGACGCGCCGGGCGCAGCGACGTGTGCGCCACCGCTGACACGTGCTCACCCCGTCGATGCTGCCGGCGTGCGACGTGTAGCCACCGCGACACGTGCCATGCCCCCGTGCGATATAGAGCGACGCGTGCGGACGCAACCACGTCGCCACCGCCCGCTCATTCATCTCCGTGGATGCCTTCCATGTCGTCGTGCGGTTTCCGTGGCGTTCGAGTGCATCCGAGCGGTCGGTTCACCGCCGAGATACGCGTCGGTGGCTTCCGCTCACCCTCGCACGCATACAACACGTCGAAGAGGCGGCGCGCGCTACGACGCGGGCCAGGCGCTGCATGTCGTGGCACGACATGAACTTCCGATGTTGAATCGCTAGAGGAGGCGAAGTTCCTCGCGCCAGCGCCGTGCCTCTCGTTTTGGCGAGCCTCTACGCGTGGCGCCGACGCCACGTCGAGCGCGACGAGCAGTGGATGCGCCAGGGGAGGGCGCGGGCCCCCGACGCGTTCTTTGCTAACCTTAGGGCACACCGCAGGTCCAACAGTGCGCCACCGTCGTGCCGCCGTCGCCTCGAGCTCGAGAACTCGAATACAACTTGGACCGAAAACGACCCTCGGTGGGCTGGACTGAGACCACCTCCGACGACGAGTAGAGACTAGACTAGTAATTTATATCTATTTTATTGTAATTTCAATAAAGTCGTTGTCTGTCTCTATTAGTTTAAATTTAGTTTATAAAGTCATTGGCTGTTTTTGTTCAATAAAGTGGTTGGCACGAAATTTATTACGACTGAACTCGAATTAAAAGTACGTAGCTCAACTGAAAAATAAGATACATGGCCGGATTCGAATTTGAGCCATTCAATCATAGTCGTGCCTAGTCCTATACACGTCGCCACTGTAGTCATCAAAGTCGCCGACGTCATCGTCGCTAGTACTCCTGGGTCGCTGCTGTCGAACTGGCGATGACACGTGGGTAATGGGATTGAGGGTAGCGCAAAGTGGGCCACGATAGCCAGACGCTCGGGAGAGTCCGCCGCGCCACCACATCCGACCTGCCGCCCGTTGAAGTTCGGCGAGGCACGTCCTCCTCGTACCCGCAACCGCCCCTTCACTGACATGAAGAAGCCGTCCCAAGCCCTGCTGTGGGGCCTGATGCCACTGGGATTCCCCGCCGCCGTGCGTGAGCTCGAATAGTAGTGGTTCGTGATGGTATCCGCGTGGCACACCTGGCAGGATAGGAGGGACCGTACGCTCCGACGCCAAGAACCAGCCTGGGTCGCAGACGCGGTAGGCCGGCGTGGCGGGTAGCTCGAGGCGCAAGCGCCTCCGCCTCCCTAGGTGTTAGACATACGATGGAAGCCATGGGAGAGAGTGATGAGGTTTGCAGATATGAGAGTCCAAGCCTACATATATATAGTGGAAAAATGGCGGAATGTGGGAAGAAAATAGGCGGGAATCCTTTAGTACCGGGAAACTTTCATCCCTGGTGGAGGCTCAAACCGCGACAAAAGACTGGGGGAAGGCTTATCTAGGAGGGCCTTTGGTCACTTTAGTCGCGAACCGCGACTAAAGATGTCTACAGATAATAAGGATGTGGGTAACCTTTTGTCACGGCTGGTGGCTGCAACCGCGACTAAAGCCGTTTAAGCAGATAAGGATGTTTACAAAATCCCAGCGAAAAAGGCTTTAACCGCGACTAAAGGTGTGCTCACAGGATAAGGACGCGGCAGACGCATCGTCGATGAGATAAAAGCATGAAGGCACGACTACCGTCGAAGGAATAAGACAAAGTAGAAGCGGTGCCGTGCCTATAAAAGGAGCATCGATACGCCTTGCCAAACAGATCAACAAGCACAGTTTAATCTTCATTATTACATAAATGTAGAGATTGTCTTGGGAACTATATATGAAGAATACATTATTACATCGCCATCTAATGTTGTGATCTACGCCGGAGCCATGGAGAATCTTCATCATTTAGCAAGATGCTTGGGTCAATTTTCACCGTGAAGGGCTGAATTTCTTTAAACTTATTATAATCTTCTGACATGTCTGTCTTGTCATCCACTCCCACGATGTTTCTTTCCCCGAAAGAACTATGTGGCGCTTTGGCTCCTCGATTGATGTATTCTTGTTGATTTCTTTTTCTTGGATTTGCTAGACATGTTCTTCACGTAGAAAACTGAGCCACTCGCCGGCTAGGACAAAAGGCTCCGGTACGCAAGATTGTTGGGATCCACTGTCATCATACCGTACTTATCGTCAATATGTATAGCGCTGAGCTTCACCCATTTGCACCGAAACAAAGGGACCTTAAAAGTGGGACCATAGTCAAGTTCCCATATCCCCTCTATGTATCCATAATATGTGGTGGTCTCCCATTCTCGTCTTTTGCATCGAAGCGGACACCGCTGTTTTGGTTGGTGCTCTTTTATCTTGGTCGATCGTGTAAAATGTATTCCCATTTATCTCGTACCCTTGGAATGTACATATGTTTGAAGATGGTAACCTGGCCAACAAGAACAGCTGCTCCACAACAGATGGGTCATTAATGAGATGTCTTTGCAACCAACCGCCGAAGGTATTCATGTGTTGACGTGTAATCAAGGACTCGGGCTGGCCCGGGTTTATTTCTGGTAAAACATTCTTATGTTTCTCGATGTACAGAGCCACCAAGCTGGAATTGTATAGAACTGTGTAGTGTGCTTGATTGAAAGAAATCTTGTCCCTCCACACCGATGCTTTCCTTCCTAGTGTGCCTTTTCCAAGCAGTCTCCCCTCATAGTGCGATTCAAAGAACACCAATCGGCTTAAGGTCACGAAGAAAGTCAACACAAAACTCAATGACCTCCCCAGCTTCCGTAGCCCTTTGAGATAATTCCTTCCGGGCTCGGTTATGAACATATTTTTTAAGACTCCCATGAACCTCTCGAAGGGGAACATATTGTGTAGAAATACAGGACCGAGAATTTAATCTCTTCAACTAGGTGAACGAGGAGGTGCGCCATAATATTGAAGAAAGATGGTGGGAACAACAACTCGGAGCTGACAAGACCACATCTTCCTGTAATCTGACAAAGTTTCTGGATCCATTACCTTCAGAGAAATTTGAAGAATGCACATATCTTCACAATGGCTAGTCGAACATTTTCGGGTAGAAGCCCAATGCAACCGTAAGCAATTGTGTCATAAGCACGTGATGTCATGGGACTTCAGGTTCTGAATTTTTTTCTCCTTCATATTTACTATCCCCTTTATATTCGACGAGAAACCGGACGGAACCTTGATACCGAATAGGGCTTCAAAAAGATCTTCCTTCTCTTGTTTGGAAGAGCATAGCCGGGCAGTCTCTACAACCGGCCCCCGCCTTGTCGTTGGCCCTTATGAAGTTCCTGGTCCTCCCGTGCTTCTCGTTGTATCTTTTGTCTTTCCATACACGCCTAGAAACCTAGAATATTCACAAAGATAAGACGGATCGGGGTTGCAGAGTGGACTTCCAAGACTTTCCAATATTCTAGCTCCCGCAAATAGATTTCTTCTTCCACATGGGCGCATGTCCGTCATCGTCTTTCGAAATCTTCGATCACCGTTGACCCTTTCCAAAGATAACATTTAAATCCTTGACCATGTCAAATATATCAACACCACTACGGGGGACAGGCTTCGGACGACGGTCTGCCTCGTCATCGAAATGCTTGCCTTTTTCCTTAAGGGATGCTTGCGCTGAAGGAAACGACGATTGAACGGTACACAACTTGCTTTTTCCCAAATATTTACTTACCATCTAAACAGGGTGTGCATGCATTGTATCCCTTTTTTGACTGTCCTGAAATGTTACTCAGAGCAGGCCAATCATTGATGGTTACGAGCAATGCTCGTAGGTCAAATTCTTGCTCCGTGTGCTCATCCCACACACGTACACCTGGTTTGGCCCACAACTCCAAAAGTTCATCGACTAATGGCCTTAGGTACACATCAATGTCGTTGCCCAGTTGCTTTGGGCCTTGGATAAGACTGCATCATAATGAACTTCCGCTTTCATGCACAACCAAGGAGGAAGGTTGTAGGTACATAGAGTCACGGGCCAGGTGCTGTGACTGCAGCTCTGCTCCTCAAAAGGATTCATGCCATCTGTACTTAGACCAAACCATAAGTTCCTTGTCTCACCTGCAAAATCCAAGAACTCTCTCTCGATGTTTCTCCACTGCCGACCATCAGCGGGGTGCCTCAACATCGCCTCTTTCTTACCATGTGCCATCGCCACAACTTGGCATGCTCTTTGTTTCTGAACGTTAACCGTGGTATTATTGGAGCATACCACATCACCTTCACAGGAACCCTCTTCCTGGGTGGCTCGCCTCAACATCACCAGGGTTATCTTTTTCTGATCTTATACCGCAATGCACCACATAATGGGCATTGTCCAAATTCTCGTACTTCACCGCGGTAGGAGATACAAATTATTAATGTATGCATGGTCTTCTCTGCATCTAATCCTAGAGGGCGCATGCTTCTTTTGCTTCATATGTACCGACGGGCAATTCGTTAGAAACAGCTTCCTTAATATTATCATCAATTTCTCAAATCCCAGTCAGCCACACCGACCTCTCGCTTCCATTTCAAAGTAATTCCACATGCTACCCAGCTTATGCCCATCTTTCACAACCTGGGTACAACAATTTGTAGGTCCTCTAACATCTTGTCGAACCGCAACCTCTCCTTATCCGTGTCATCTCTCCTTGCATCATAAATGGCCCGACGAAGATCATCACCGAGCTCATATGATGCCTGTTCTTCACCTCCTTCTTCATTGTCGTCCATTGCGGTATCAAAGCATTCAGAGAACACATAGATCGATAATACTTCTCATCATTATCTTCTTCCTCATCGCCGTTCGTCGTCATAAACCCTTCTTCTCCGTGCTTGGTCCAAACATTATAACCGGACATGAATCCGTACCAAGGTGGCTCTTAATATCTCTTGAGCAAGAGTAATCCTTCTCTTCTTCTTACATTTTAGACATGGACAGCAACATAAAACCTTGTTTCGACTTGTTGGCCTCGGCCACAAGCAAGAAAGAATTCACGCCCTCTCTCAAAAGCGCGAGCACATCGGTTACCGTACATCCATGGATGACTCATCTCGCATCATAAGTACAATTATATATGTATCGATGCAATCACCTTGCTAAAATTAGTATTGTACCGACTATGCATATATATATACGTGAAAATAGTTGCTAACCTTTGATCCAAAAGAGGAGAAATCTTATCAAATAAACCAAGTGGCATCCCTCTCACAAGCATTCCATCAAACACCTCTAGCATTGGCTAGAAAAAGAGCACAGCATGCCTCCACCTTCTACAAGGTAAAAAATGAGGTGGGGTGGTCGGTTGCTTCTATATAGAGTAGGGCGGGACATTTGTCGCGGTCGCATTACGACCACACAAAAAGGGGTGGCCAATGTCGCTTCCAGCCTTCCTTTTGTCGCTAGTCGCACACGTCTTCGCGACAAAAGGCCGACAAAGCCTCCCGCCTCCACATGGTTTCTGGCTACTGTACGTGATATTTGTCGGTGCAAAGGCCACGACAAAAGGCTCCCCACGGAAGCCCTGTTTTCCACTAGTGAATCACACAAGTGTTTGTGGGTCAGTACCAAAAATGTCAACCACTTTTTTGTTTGTTAGGTTTCTGACTAGAAACTGTGGCTTGTAGGTTGGAGAATCCCGTAGATGGAAAAGGAGAGAATTGTAAGTGAACAGGCGAAGGAGATTCAATTTTTCCACTTCAGGAAGCTGCTTCCCAAAAATGTTCAGAGACGACTTTCATTAATTGAAAAGTACTCATGGGTACCTGTAACATACGCGTCGTGTGTGAGCAACGAGGAATCTCCTATATGAAACCCCGACTCAACATGACAACACATAAGCCAAAGATATTTAAAAGACCCTATGCATCAATGTTGAACTATGTCAGTTCACCAACTGGTTGCCACCCAAGTGTCTGATAGTAGTAATTTTTTGATAAAGAGCATATATTAATCTTGCAGTAATACCAATTACATCCAGACTAATAACATCATGGTCTAATAGCATAAAGGATGCACACAGCCAAAAAAAGGAGAGAAGAATTATGAAAAAGAAAAATCCCGCTACAGTGATCAATTCTTGACACATCAGACACCACCAAAACAACACCAGAAGATCAAGTTCTCCATAAGCGACCCCTCCAAAAACAAAACAATGCACAAACGCTATCGTTGCCCGATCATAGATCTTAAGTTTTCACCCCGAATAAAGTCCTCACTCTTAAAACAATGCCTTCATCAAGAACATTGCCAGACACAACCAATTAAGGCCAGACCTTGGATTTTCACCCTGAAAAGATAAGACTCTGAACTTATCATGTGCAGCCGCCCCCACATACATGTCGCTGTATCACGAGGCACCAAGCCAATTCCGCATCACGACGAAGATCCGACCACCATTGATATTTCACCGATCTCAGCTTTTATGACCTTCTCCGCCAGCACCATGGAAAGAAAACGAGCTCCATGATATTAACAACCAGAAGAGCTTTGAAGCGCTCCCTCTGAAACTAAATAGTCAGATAGAATACATGGGTGCGCACGATCGAAACTATCCAATCCAGCAATCTTCAGGCATTATTCGCACAATGAATTTTGCCAACAGGACCTTGCGGAACATGACAATTCAGCCAGACCGATGGGAAAAGCTTCCGATAGATCTTCACTTGGCGCTAGAAAAATCCAAGGATCGCCATCATTATTCGCAAGACTAGCATCCCCTGGCCGCCGGTCAGCTACCAACCAGATCGGAAAACACTAGGGCCACTCCTGCCTAGGTCACCCGGTCGAGATCTTGGCCAAGACCTAGAATAGATCGAGGCAGTCTAGGGCACCGCGCGGACGGGTGCCCGGCGGCGCACTGCCCCCCTCCTCGTCGGCATTCTAGTGGAGGTGCTCAGACCCCGGCCAAGATCAGCCGCGCTGCCCATGGCCCTCCTCCGAAGCCCACAAACCCCCATGAGCCGCGGCCGAGAACCACCTCCCCTGCCCACTGCCGATTCGGCAGGAAGGGCGCCACCATCACCGCCAGCGGCGGCGGCAACAACGGCTAGGGGCGCTGCGAGGGAGGAGGCTTTAGGGTTTGGGCAGGAGGGGGCCTCCGGAGCTGCCCGGGAGGGAGGCGACTCGGGAGGGGAGGGAATCTGATTGTGGTAATGGCGCCTCACGAGAACTCCAGAGGCTGGAGAAGTTGTACGTGTGACTGCGTGAGTGAATAGGTTTATAGCGCAGTGGAGTTATTTTAGCAGTTTTGTCGCCTTCCCTAATTTTGGGTATTGCATGTCGGATAGGTTACAACCTTCTTCGTTAAAACCAATCCAGAAAATTCAAATGGTTACAATTATTTTACTTGATCGTGAATCACATGTTAACTAGAAAAACGTTGCTACCACTACATTTGGATTGTTTAAGGGACTTAAATTACTACAATAAAGAATGTAAAATCAGGACCCACAAAATCACGACATCGGTTTCTTCAGAATTATCCAACTCCAAATGCATGCCGACCACTAACCTGAATCAACGGTCAAGATTTGAAGCACAACCTGTCAACTAATAGTGTCGGTATACATATCGAAACAAAAGCAATGAAACTAGCTATACAATAGAGGAAATAATGGAGGACAAGAACTAGATGAAGGGCAAAGAAGTGAAAGCAAGGAAAACGGTGACCTCGGCAATGCTAGATATACCGGCTGCCAGGTGATGCCACGTCGGATTGACTGGCCTGTCCCATTCCTCCTGCATGTATTCGGTTTGTCGCTTTGTCCTGGTGGATCATCGATCGACGGCCCACCAACAGTTATACGAAGGAGGTAAGAGCAATTTCAATAGTGTAGCCAATTGCTGGCTGTAAGTCAAGTGTCATATCATCTATAGCCAACTTAAAGCTAACACATACAATATATAAATGTAGTAGTTTATCAATGTATGACCCACCTTTCACTCTCACAAAGTGCCTAGGAGCACGTGCTAGAGCTAGCTCTTGCATAAGAGTCCACTCTCCTTCTCTCTCCTCTCTCTCCTCCAACTAAGCAATAATATATTATTTTAATCCTTATAGTCAGCTGACTAGGACTTATTGTACTTGCTCTAATCAGGTGTGTAGCTCATGTTGGATCGAAGTGGCGGATGCTGACTAGGCTGACTAAGACGGAACACCAAAATAATGAAAACCCATCAAGGGATTCAGATTCTTAAGTCAATGATCGCACATGATCGTCTATCAGCTGTTTTCTTTTGAAAAAAGAGCGTTGCTAGCTACATCATCTGGACTCATACAAGGGGCTTATATTAGGATGGAGATTTCTTACACTCGAGCACCAGTGATCCTGCCATGTGGCATTCTATGGGCCATTCGTTTTGGTGTGGATACATGTGCCAGAGTGAGTTTCATTGAATACATAGTGCTGAAAATGAGAAATACTAGAGGGTTCCTGTAGCAGTTGGGTGAGACATAGATTGGTAGTAGATGGGTCACACGAGCTCTTCAGCTCTTCAGGTGTCAACCTCGTTGTGGACAGTTATCTCTATGTGCACTACACCTCCACTTTTCATTTGCAAATTTTAATTCACAGACCGAAGCATATAAATTATGTCAAGATTAAAACACTAATTTTATAGGTCAAGCAAATAATTATCCGTAATTTGTATAGAGTAAATTTGATAGAAATAAACTAAACTGCAGTTTCATGAACCAATTCCACAGAGAAAATGCAAATGATACTCCTTGAAATTTCACTGCAGATTATTCTAAGAAATTGCACGGTAAATGTGAAATTTTAAATTTGAATTAACCCCCACGATTTTCATTTTGAAACAACCATGTGCGTCAGCGAATACTACTCCAACATTCGCATGATACAACAAAATTCAATAAAAATAAGGGGCACGGAAATGGAGAGCACACCGTTCATCATAAATACAAATTCGTACTATTTACCAATTTGAGCTCGTAAGGAAAAAAGAAAATAAACTGCTTCATACAATAACAATATTCTCTATAAAATTTATCCGAATTTATTATTATTTGCGTAGCCTAAAATATAAAGTAGTTTGTATTGAGATTTTATACCACTGTAGTATACATCATTGGCTATCTCTAGAATCTTAATTTGGATTTTTTGAAACTTCAAAGTACAAATTCTGAGTGCTTGCAAATAAAGACCAACGTTCAGCTTGACCTCTGTTTTGAGTTTCCTTATATGTGACACAAAATTACGACACTATGGAACTACATGTTAAGATGAATCACTAATAGAATTTAATATCATAAAAATATTGCTATTTTTCCTAAAAGTTTAATTAAATGTAATATAGTTTAGTTAATATAATTAAACGTAAGGCAAAGCTCAAAGCTAGGACGCACACTTATGTGTGTGGATGGAGAGAAATTAAAATTCCCACTGATTAGAAAAGCGGAAATACTTTTGTACACCCACGCATGGGTGTGGGTGTTTCCATCACCGTCCATTTATTCCTTGAGATTCGTGCCCACCATGGTAGATGGAAAGATTCCTTTCTCTCTCTCTTTTATCCGAATCTCAAAGCAAATGGACGGTGATAAACACCCACACACATGATAATCATCTCTTAGAAAAGATACGATTAATAGTGCATTTAATTAAACAAAACACGATTAGAGGTGATTTTGCATAACAAACACTGTTTATATTGTGCACCGGACTACGGCACAACCTTGAGCTGGGAAATAGTCTAGGACTGACCGAATGTTAAGACTCAAGACAGTGATGTGATGTGCAATGCTGGCGGTTGGCAGCATGCTCCTGCTCCACTCGCACAGCTACACCAACGCTGACGTCGCATTAAATGGAGACTTAAATAAAATACTTCTCGCTTAGAGCTATACGTGGAGTTATACACTACATAAACTGTCTGTGTACCGTCAGAATGCAAGCAGCTGGATGAACTGATACAGGAAATGGACGCTGCACAAAACTCCACGTGGCCGAGAGCACTGGTGCCCATGTACCAAAAACACTTTTCCCTTATATTAGTACAACAATGGATAGGACGTGTGGAGCCCATTAGTTGCTTCCCGATCATCCATCCCCTGATGCATGACGACCAACAGCCGCAACCAAACTGTCGAAGATTCAATCCACAATTAAATAGTCCAATAATACTGATAGATCCAAACAAAATAATGCAGCTACAGTAGAATAGAAGGAGCACTGCCAGTAGATGGAAGTAAGGGCATCTCCAACCGCGCGACCCAAACCGCGCCCGCACGTCCGTTTGGGTCGAGCCGGACAAAAACTTACGGGACGCACCGCAAGCGGACGCCGCGGGCAGAACGACGCAAACCCGGCCTGTGGCCGGGTTTGCGTGGCCGGGAATGGCACGCGGCGCCCTCGCGTGTCCGCTGTCCGTGGTCGCCCATCATGCCCGGCCCTATTAAATGTGGATCGAAGGGGGCCCTATCCGGTCCCCGCTCTTTCCACTCACACGCGCGCAGCCGAAGTCGCGCCGCCAGGCCCCCGGCGAGTTCCGGCCGTCGCAACGACCACGAGGCGGCAGCGCGGCCGATCGCGCCGGCGCCGTTCGCCATGGGCCGCCGTCGCGCGCCAGGCTGACCGGATCTCGTCACCGTAGCGGTCGCGCGATGTCGGGACGCGGCGTCCCATGCCGTGGGGACGTGCACCTCCCCCGCCGGGCCGAGCCTGGATCGGGTCCGGTGCCGCCCATCCCGACGTCCCGGCCGCGCCGCGCCGAGATCGGAGGCGCCGCGCAGAGCCGGCGGACCTCCCAGAGAGCGCTACGCGACGCAAGTCCCAACTGGGACTTGTGGTTCGAGTGGAGCACGATGCGCGCCGGCACGTGCTTCACCGGCGGCACGCGGCCTCGCGCGCGGCCACGCACCGCGTGGCGGGCCGGCCGCGCCGGCGGCCTCTACACGGCGAGCAGCCCCAGGCCCCGCACCAGCCCCCCCGGCGGGGAGGAGGACGACCCAGCCGGGCACGCCGCGGCCTCCGCGAGCAGAGCGATCTCGACGAGGCCGGCCAGCGAACCGCCGAGCGCTGCGCGCCTCCGCGCGGAGGAGGCGGCCAGAAGGCCCAGACGGCCGCGGAGGCGTGGGCCTTCTCGAGCTGGCGTGCCGCCGAGAACGCGGCCGCGGCGCGAGGAAGAGCGGGCGCGCGAGCGGAGGAGCGCCGGCACGCTCGGCTACGCGGAAGCTGCAGCCGAGCGGAGGAGCAGCTCGCGGAGTCCGCGGAGGCACGGCCGCGAGACGAGCCCGCCAACCGGATCACGGAAGGGCGCGAGTGGTCGCTCGGCCGAGTCCCCGGTGCCCTCCGCGTTTCGAGCCGAGCAGCTGCCGCCGCCGGGGAGGTGCTCCCATCGACGCCAAACGACGCGAGTACTACTGCAGTGCCAGCGTGCCACGGTCTCATAAACCCTGCTAGGTTTTTATTTAGTTTAAAGCCATATATGGCTTTCTTTTGTGTAAAATTTGCCCAAAATAGGGCTAAGTTTAATGACCAACTAGTTTAAATTTATGTTTTGTTGTTTTCCTTATTTTCATTTTTGTTTTATTTTATTACAAATGCGCTGTCCTGGCGCAGCGCGCGACCCAACGGACACGCGGACGCGGGCGTCCGGTGTCCGCGACACCCAAACGGCCTAAAACGGACGGCCCAGCGCGTCCGTTTGGGTCAGCCGGTTGGAGATGCCCTAAGAGGAGAGGAGAGAAAGCAACACAATCAATCAGCAAGCTCAGCACATATCAGATTGGTCATCGTCCCCTTCCTCCAACTGGTAAGTTTGTTTGTCCCTTTCATTCGGTCAATGGTCGGTGACCCACAAACAGTGTGTGTGTGTAGGGTAATTTATTAACGGTAATCTGGCCACGTGGGTGGCTCATGGGGCTGCGAAGTGGTAGAAGCTGGCAAGAGGCAAGGTCGTGCATGGATGCATGTCTCTAGTCCCATGAGGTGGATTAACAATTGGCACATGCTGACTCGGCGTACCGGTGGTGTATACCTGTATATTATTGTGTCATGCTCATGCACAAACATGTACGTATATTACATCTTTACTATTAAATTCGGATCGGTGGTGGTCGTACGTTAGAAAACCAGCTTTGGTACGTAAAAAAGACCAGCGATGCGTGGAAAAAAACCCCTCCGTCGCCCGTCGGAGAAAGAGCCTTGCCGGTCGCGCCTCGCTGCGGCGCTCGTTCCCAGCCGCCCCCCGTCTGTCGACACGACTGCATCTCACATCTGCGGCGTACACTGACTCTGGCTTGGAGGCTGGAACGCTGCCAATGTCGATCTATTCGAGGGATGCAACCAGGGCTTCATGTGGAGACGAAGGAGGTTGGGAGCAGATGCCATGGACGTGGGCTCGCGAGGTTCAGCCATTTCATGCGAGGAGCCGAGGAGTTACGGGACTGGGGACGGGGATCAAAATTCCCCATCGGGAATTCCTAACCGCACGGGATATTGCCTTATCTCTTTGACGTTTGCATCAAGATCCTTGACCAATTCACATAATAGGGTGACCGTGACCCTGGTTTATTGCAACTGGCGTTTACACATGCACTAATCTGACAGTGGACGTTCGTGTAGCACTTTGAATTTGACGTAAAATTCCCATGTTCTTTGAACATTAAAGTTGCATCTTCGATCAACATGAATCATGTGTTGTTTAAATTCATCAATATTTGCTTAGCAAGGTAACAACGTTCATGAAAGATCTGTTGTTTAGTATCTACATATCGTCGGACTATTTAAGCCGTCATGTGTTATGAACATCGTGGAAGGTGAAAATGTTCGACCTGTGCCTATGATCTTAGGTACTCCTACCATGTGTTATGAACATCATGGAGTAAATGTACCTTGAAATAATAACCAGCCAAATAAATTGTCTCTTCATGGTTGTATCTATAGTTAATAATTTTAGGAACATGTATGCATGAGATTGAGCTAGCAATGTATTTTACCGATATCAGAGGAACAAAAGGGAAGATGGCAACATAGGGCCGGCTCGAGGCAGAGAAGGCGGTTAGGGAAGGTGACGTCGACACTAGGCATCGACTCGACCGGGACAAACGCTTCCATCAAGAGGGGAGCCGGACAAAGCAACAAAGCGGTTAGGGTGGAGGAGCCCGGGGACGGAATAAGACATGGGCCTATGGGTAGACATAAGAAGGCGCGGGTGGATAACTGGGAGGATCAGAGGAGGTGAGTTAGGCGAGGGGAGGCGAAGCTCGACGGCAAGACCTCGCGCATGTGGTTCAACATGTGAACTACCCGTAGCAACGCACGGGTATTATGCTAGTAAAGGAGCTAAGGTTTCGGCTAAAATTTTCGTCTAACTTTTTTTTGGACCGTTTTGCCCTCCCACAGAATCACATATAACACTGTTTGCCACCGTACCGGTTATTTTCTTATTTTTTTTCCCCTCCCGCACGCGAACCAGAGTTCTACAGAACTTGATTTCCTACCGAGTCGATCTATAGATTTCTTCTCCCGTCCAGTTTCAAAAAAAAAAAAAGATTTCTTCTCCCATCCCGCACCCTAACAAGAGTTTGTACCGAATCCAATTCTTACAGATTCAATCCCGATTTCTTGCCTCCTCCTCACGAAAATTCGTCCATATATAGCCCTTCTCCTGTGCACGCGATTTAATAGATATCAGAGATTTTTCCACCAAATCGATTGCCTAAATTCGTCGGGATTCTCTCGCCATTGAAGCTGGAAATCGAGCTTACCTCGAGATTACTGATGGGTTTGGCCGGACCACAACGCCTCAAATCGATCAGCGCCACCATCTAAAACGACGCCATGACCTCACAAACACGGCTCTGACCACCGCCTCCTACGGAGCACTGATCTCCGGCCACGCCCGGCTGTGGTCCTCCGTATTCTCTGCCGAGGTGCACGTCCGATGTATGCATCTCCGGATCAGCTACTCCTCTCTGTTCTGGTGATGGCCATGGCGGCCAGCCTGGGAGCTTCAGCGGGAGGTCGGGCCCTCTAATCTGCAGAGTGGAGTCCGATTCTGGTGCTCTTCCGTCCGATGGTGTTGTCCTCTCAAGATCAAGTCGCTGGGTTGACCTCCAACTGCCTCCTCGAGATGGAGGCGTAGACCACGTCCGGACAAGCAACGCCCACGGCCTATTCTTCTGGCGGCGGTTTTCACATCTCTCCTTCAGCTGCGACATTGTTCTCGTCAGACATGGATGGTCAACCCAATGGCATGGTGATGCTCAAGAAATACAAGCCTACTGATGCAATGCAGGTCAGCTGGTGAGTCTGAACTTGCAGACGAGTTTGCCCCAGCAAAGCAAGCGAAAAGACTAATGCTGGTGAGTATGGTCCTTGGATTGTGCAAGCAGGCAAGGTCATCGGAGGAGGTGATGACGTGCAAGGAGACGATATCCGGCAGCCGGCGCACACATCTGTGCCGGACTCGTGCGCCATGGTCGAGGCTGGGTGGAGGAGCATGGGATGACTGCTTGGTTGTGGAGGATGTGTACGGAGCAGGGGCGGCAGATTCAGGCTGCAGAGATATTGTCCAAGGAGAGAATCTGTGCACCCAAAGGATGGCGCTGTGCTTAAATATGGTGACATGGGCTTATGAGATGCATTTCTATTGAAGCACTGCTGTTGTGGAGGACAGTTTTATCTTGATACAACAAAAGATAAATCATCTCGGAGTACATATCAGAATGAGTTCATAAGATTTCTACGGTTATTCTCATAGCTTCTCCGAGGATTATCTGAGAAACAAGAAGAAGTGGCAGGAGCATTTAGAAGAAACAACTGTACCTAGGAGACCAGGACCATCATGTTCAGCCTACATGCAAGGGAGACTATCTAAGCTGGAAGATGGCCTGTATGTGCGAGTTTGTGACAGTATGGAGAGTTGTGGCAAAGTGAATTGACCAGCTGATTTTCACAGGAATTTTCTGAAATTTTGGCCTAAGCAAAATTCTATTCTTGTACAAGATATGCACTGCGGATTTTAAAGAGAGAGATTATGCATCAGTCATGAATCCTACCAGCCTGCACCAAATATGATTTAAATTTGCAAGCACTTGGGATATCACAGGGTGTTACTGTTCGATAATTATAGCATGTGTTCATATGCATAGGATAAATACGATGCATCTTTATAATTTATGATGTCTGCATATATAAACATGGTATTATATAGTATGGTTGTGACTTTGTTTTGGCCTTACAGGTAGAGAGCAAAATATCTATACTGAAAACACTCATGAGATTCAGAATTTGCACTCCAACTGTCATAGCTATAGCACTCCATTATGTTTTGGGCTAAAAACTAGATAGATTACAACTTTATTCCAGTTACTGTGTATCTGAATACCCATCTAATTGTTGGAATTCCTCACATACTATACTGTTGAAGACGTGAAGTAATGACATTGCCATTCATATTATAGGAAACACAATAGACGATTCTGATAAGCAATATGAGTTTTGTATTAAGGTGAACATGTAGCATTTGGTGATAAAACTGTGCTACATAAAACCAAGATAATTGCAATTTCTTGCACATGTTGACATGGAATGGTACTGAAAAAAGATAGCTGCAATTTCTTGCACATGATGATGTATTGATGGAAATATATAGAAAAAAGAGTGGCTCCGTGGAGGAGATGGAAACAGATGTGTATTGATCTCACACATTTTGAGCAACATGGTCATGTCTCTGTATCAATTTTAGTTGTAAATCAATTTTGTTTGTCTATGCATACTAAATGGGTAGGTGCGATCAAATTATTTATGTACTGACCATAATAAGTGTTCGATTTATAAAGAAAACCGTGTGCAGAAAGATAGACAAGTTCACGTGTTAAAAAATTTAATATACTATTGGTGCAAAAGTCTATAATTTTTATAGAGTGTCAGCACTGTTCATGTTGTGTCTTACCAACAAAAAATTATGTACTCTACATATTTCTTCAAGCTGCAGTTTTTATTTTATTTTCATCTAAATAATATGTCATGCCAATGAAGTCATAAATTAAATTAAATTTTAATTTGTCAAGAGATAACAAGAGGAAACAATATAATATAATGCAATATTTTCTTATAGTAAATGTAGCCGCGCAATTGCGCGTGTCGCCCAGCTAGTATATATAATATGAGGATGATTGACCAATTATGGAGTAGATAATAGGAGATGGGTTGCGTTGGAGATTGCATGTATAGATTAGGGGTGTACAGAGGAAGTAGACAGCCCATATACAGTCGAGGTGGATGCATGTGCTAGCCACATCACCTGAGTGTGCTGCATCGATCGGACGTGCATGGATCGATGCTTCTGAAACTTGGATGCTAGTGAGCACGGTGCATGCATGCTGGCTAATAATCTGGTCCAGAATGGATCCTGCAAAGCACTGTTAGGTTGTACCGCCTCCATTCCAAATTAACCATCACAGTTTTTTGGTTAGATTTAGTCTAGGTATGACATGTTTAGATGTGTAGGCTCGCTTATTTTGAAGAAAAAACCAGTAACACTTAATTCGAAACGGATGAAGTATATGTTTTTTTTTATCAGGGGTCCGTCTCGAAGGACCGAGAAGCTCTATTGATTATAAGCGGTGGATTTACTGCTTACTACAACACAGACAACAAGAAAATCAGAAATTACAACGAAGTCCTCACATTTTATACTAGGGACCCTCGATCTAAAACTGAGAATTTAATCGGGTCCAGCTCCATCTCCACCGCACCACCGCATCACATCACAGCCAAGAACATCATCGCCAGGGGTGCTGCCACTTGGAACGGAGCTGCGGGAGCCTGCTGTGATGGAGCAAACACTAGTAGAAAAAGAGGCTTCCATACGCCCCCTTTAGTCCCCAAAATATTCAAACCGCGCCTAATGGGGTCTTTAGTCGCGGTTCGGGAGGCGACCCGCGACCGAAGGTCTGGGCCCAGCGGCTCGGTCGACAGCTGGTGGACGGGAGGGGCTTTTGTCGCGGTTGGCCAGGCCAATCGCGACTAAAGGTCCTCAAGCCTGGCCCTTTAGTCGCGGTTGGCCAGGCCAACCGGGACTAAAGGCCCATCCCTATAAATGCAGTTCAACACACTACACTTAGGCATTTGGTGCCACTTCCATTCACAAGGGGGTGGTGGATTTGCCTTTGGATCCTCTTATGCACACAAGGTGTTCGATGAAATGCCCGAGAGCATGAAACAAACATGATATGAAGTGTCCGAGCCACACTTGAGCTTTCTCATTTATTTTTCCTCCTCGATCGCGGTTAGCAATTTGAACCTTTCATGTGTCATTGATAAAATATGCATGTGTGTAGTTCATTGTTTAATTTCTATTATTTCTAGCTAGTTAGTTTAACAAATGCACGATGGTTAATTATATACTTTATATAATAATAATGCAGATGAATCGGCAATGGATGTACGGTAACCGACTCTCCGACGAGTTCATTACGAGTTTGAAAGATTTCCTCGTATTGGCTAATGCGAACAAGCAGAGGGTTTTGTTATCTGTCCATGTGTGACTGTAAGAATCGAAGGGTTACTCTTCCTCAAGAACGTTCACGTGCACCTGCTTCGGCACAGTTTCATACCATGCTATAATTGTTGGACCAAGCATGGAGAAAGAGGGGTTAGAATGGAAGAATATGAATAAGGGGATGATATCGATGACAACTATCCTGATCATTTCGGTGATACTTTCATGGAGGATGTTGAAGGTGGGGAAGGTGAAGGGGAAGGTGAAGAAGAGGCACGTGATGAGCCCGTTGATGATCTTGGTCGGACCATTGCTGATGCACGGAGACGCTGTGAAACTGACAAGAAGAGGGAGAATTTGGATCGCATGTTAGAGGATCAGAAAAAGTCGTTGTACACAGGATGCGATAATGGTCTGGATTTACTGAAATGGAAGGCACAGGAAGGTGTAGCTGACTCAGGATTTGAAAATTTGCTGAAAATGTTGAAGAATATGTTTTCCAAAGAATAACGAGTTGCCCACCAGTACGTACGAAGCAAAGAAGGTTGTCTTCCCTCTAGTTTTAGAGGTTCAGAAGATACATGCATGCATTAACGACTGCATCCTCTACCGCGTGAATACGAGAATTTGAATGAATGCCCGGTATGCACTGCATTGCGTTATAAGATCGAGGCTATGACCCTGGTGACGATGTTGTTGAGACGAAAACCCAGGAAGAGGGTTCCTGCCAAGGTGATGTGGTATGCTGCTATAATACCACGGTTGAAGCGTCTGTTCAGGAACAAAGAGCATGCCAAGTTGTTGTGATGGCACAAAGAGGACCGTAAGTCGGGCGGGGAGTTGAGACACCCCGCTGATGAAACACAATGGAGAAAGATCGACAGAGGGTTCAAAGATTTTGCAGTTTACGCAAGGAACATAAGATTTGGTCTACGTACAGATGGCATGAATCCTTTTAGCGAGAAGAGCTCCAGCCATAGCACCTGGCTGTGACTCTATGCATCTACAACCTTCCTCCTTGGTTGTGCATGAAGCGGAAGTTCATTATGATGCCAGTGCTCATCCAAGATCCGAAGCAACCCGGCAACAATATCGACGTGTACCTAAGGCCATTAGTTGATGAACTTTTACAGTTGTGGGGCAGACCTGTGTATGTGTGTGGGATGAGCACAAAGGAAGATGAATTTGACCTACGAGCGTTGCTTTTTGTAACCATCAAAAATTGGCCTGCTCTTAGTAACCTTTCAGGACAGTCAAATAAGGGATACAATGCATGCACACACTGCTTACATGAGACTGAAAGTATATATTTGGGTAATTGTAAGAAGAACGTGTACTGGGCATCATCGATTTCTTCCCGAAATCATAACGTAAGAAAGAAAGCACATTACAACGCAAGGCAGATCACCGGCCGAAGCTGCGGAACGCACTTGGTGCTGAGATATTTGATATGGTCAAGGATTTGAAAGTCATCTTTGGAAAGGGTCCTGGCGGACAATCAGTTCCGGGAGTTGACGAGGCACGCACCCATGTGGAAGAAAAATCTATTTTGAGAGCTAGAATATTGGAAAGTCCTAGATGTCCGCTCTGCAATCGACGTGATGCATGTTACGAAGAATATTTGCGTGAACCTGCTAAGCTTCTTGGGCGTGTATGAGAACACAAATGATACAAAGGAAGCACAGCAGGACCAGCAACGTTTGAAAGACCCAGATGACCGGCATCCAGAATGGTTTCAAGGTCGTGCCAGCTACGCTCTTACCAAAGAAGAGAAGATCGTCTTTTTTGAATGCCCGAGCGGTATGAAGGTCCCGTCTAGCTTCTCGTCGAATATAAAGGGAATAATAAATATGGCGGACAAAAAGTTCCAAAACATGAAGTCTCACGACCGCCACGTGATTATGACGCAATTGCTTCCGATGCTTTGAGGGGGCTCCTACCGAAAAATGTTCGAGTAGCCATTGTGAAGCTATGTGCATTCCTCAATGCAATCTCTTAGAAGGTAATCAATTCAGAAGATCTACCACGGTTACAGAATGATGTGGTCCAATGTCTTGTCATTTTCGAGTTGGTCTTCCCACCATCCTTCTTCAATATTATGACGCACCTCCTGGTTCACCTAGTCGAAGAGATTTCCATTCTCGGTCCTGTATTTCTACACAATATGTTCCCCTTTGAGAGGTTCATGGGAGTATTAAAGAAATATGTTCGTAACCGTGCTAGAGAAGGAAGCATCGCCAAGGGCTATGGAAATGAGGAGGTAATTGAGTTTTGTGTTGACTTTGCTCCTGACCTTAAGCCGATTGGTATTCCTCAATCGCGGCACGAGGGGAGACTAAGTGGAAAATGCACGATCGGAAGGAAATCAACGATATGTTTGGACGGCCATTCTATGACTGAAGCACACCACACAGTTCTGAAAATTCCAGCTGGTGGCTCCGTGCTTGAAAGTAACACAAGAATATTTTACGCTCGGACAACCCGGGGAAGCCTGAATCCTGGATTAGAAAGGCCCACATGGAGACTTTCGGTGGTTGGTTGCGAAAACATTTAATGAATGATAATGATGTTGGAGATCAGCTGTACATGTTGGCCAAGACACCACCTTCGACTATAATGACTTTCCAAGGGTACGAGATAAATGAGAATACATTTTACATGATCACCCAAGATAAAAAGAGCACCAACCAAAGCAGTGGTGTCCGTTTGATGCAGCAACCGAGAATGGGCAAAACGTCACATATTATGGTTACATAGAGGAGATATGGGAACTTGACTACGGACCCTCCTTTAAGGTCCCTTTGTTCGGTGCAAATGGTTCAAGCTAACAGGAGGTGGGGTAAAGGTGGACGAGCAATAGGGAATGACAATGGTGGATTTCAACAATCTGGTTACCTTGGCGAACCATTCGTCCTAGCCAAAGATGTCGCTCAGGTTTTCTATGTGAAGGACATGAGTAGCAACCTGAGGAAAAGGAAAGATAAGAAAACAAGTACATCATGCGATGACCCAAAGCGCCACATAGTTCTTTCAGGGAAAAGAAACATCGTGGGAGTGGAGGACAAGACAGACATGTCAAAAGATTATAATATGTTTGGGGAAATTCCGCCTTCAAAGTGAACACTGATCCAAGCATTCGGTTAAATGATGAGGATGCTCCATGGATACGGCACAATCGTAAGCAAGCAGGGACGCAAGGGAAGAAATGATGTGTAATTATTTATTGTACCAAACTTTGTTGAATGAATCATGTGAATTATATTATCTGTGATGTGTTTGGTGTCCATTTTCGAATGATTCTATTGATTCGAGATACCACTGATGATACATGAAATTTGAACTACAACCAATGATGTGAAGGACATGCCTAGGCCTAGGAGTACATCTTGGAATGTTGGAGTGATTTAGTCATACTCCTGCCTAGGCGTATAATATGCATACTCGTAGTCTTCATAGTCGCCACCGTTGTACTGGTACTCGTCGCCTTCTAAGTTGCCACCGTCGTCGTCGCTGTCGTCGGGCGGCGCTCGTGGCTCAAACTAAGGGTAGCGCAGGAAAGGGATATCGCTGGTTGTGATGTAGTTTATGACGCTCTGTAGAGTCCGGCCGTACCACCATAGCCGACGGCCGGCCTCGTGGAAGTTCCAGGAGACCGTCCCTGGCGAGCGTCCTCTCACGCCGATTGATGAAGAAGGCGTCCCAAGTATGCTGGTTATCGGGATGCCAGCGGGGATTCATCCGCTGCTCCGGCGTGAGGTCGAGGTAGTAGTGGTTCGTGGATGGTCACGCGCACTGAGGGACGGGAGGGACCGGCACGCCTCGCGCTTAGGCTCCGGTCGGCGGGACGCGGTAGCCCGGTGGGCGGGTAGTTTGAGGCGCAAAGCTCCTGCTGTAGGTTAGAGTGGGTACGGTGCAAGCCATAAGAGAGTGATGAGAGATTTTAGAGATGTGATAATGCTGGCCAAGCCGGGCTACATATATGTAGTGGATAATGGTGGGAAAATGGGAGCGGGAAGACAGGAGGCGGGAAGAAAGTGGCGGGAAGAAAAGGCGGGACGAAAGAGGCGGGAAGACAGGGAAGAAATGACGGGAAGAAGATGAATCAAGAGCTGGTCATCTAACCTTTAGTCCCGGCTGGTGGGTGCAACCGAGACTAAAGGTGGTTTTGTATCATCTAACAAACTGTCGGTGGGATAAGGACTGAAGTTTAGTCCCGGTGGTGGGTAACCGGGACTAAGGTGGTTTTGTGTCATCTAAGAAAACTGTCGGTGGGATAAGGACGTTTGGGTAAGCTTTTTTCCCGGTGATGTCTACGCACGCTATTAAGAGGTGTTGGGCCTCAAGAGCGAGTTTGTAGAACAACAAAGAAGTTTCTAAGTGAATCACAAGGTTTATCGAACTCAGGGAGGTAGAGGTCAAAGATATCCCTCTCAAGCAACCCTGCAATTACGATACAAGAAGTCTATTGTGTCCCCAACACACCTAATACACTTGTCAGATGTATAGGTGCACTAGTTCGGCGAAGAGATAGTGAAATACAAGTAATATGGATGATTGTAAGTAGTAATTGCAATCTGAAATATAAATGGAAGCAAGCGAACATGTAACAGAACTTGTTGGAAACGGTGTTTCAATGCTTAGAAACAAGGCCTAGGGATCATACTTTCACTAGTGGACACTCTCAACAATGATCACAATTGAATAAATAAATGCTACTTTTAAACACTCTCTTGTTGGATAACAAACACCACTCATTGTGTAGGGCTACAAAAGCACACCTCAAGCCGAGTAAACAAGCTCCACAACATCCGGAGTTCATATTAAAGTAACCTCTAGAGTGCATAATAGACCGGCAATTTAGACCAGTACTAACATAGCATACACACTGTCAACAATAGCTATAAATGGGGAATAGATCGCATCAATACTATCATAGTAATAGTTAACTTCATAATCTACAAGAGATTACAATCATAACCTACGCCAAGTACTACATGATGCACACACTGTCAACTTTACATCATGGAGGAGGAATAGACTACTTCAATAACATCACTAGAGTAGCACATAGATTAATAGTGATACAAAGCTCATGATCACATAAAGATCACATGGGAGAGAGAGATGAATCACATAGCTACCGGTAGAGCCCTCAGCCTTGGGGGAGAACTACTCCCTCCTCATCATGGGAGACAGCAACGGCGATGAAGATGGCGTGGTGTCGATGGAGATGCCGGGGGCAATTCCCTATCTTGGCTGTCGAACAGAGACTTCGTCCCCGAAACATGTCTTCGCAGCTGCGGCTACGGAACTCTTCGTTGAATATCGTTGGTTCCCTTTAGGTTGCATGGAAGACATAGGGCGGAAGGGCGGCCTCGGAGGAGTCCTGTGGTTCTTCACCACATGGCGCGCGGTGGTTGGGCCCGCGCCCCTATGGTGGGCCCCCCGCCCTCCGGCACCTCTCTGCCTCTCTGGTCCGTCTCAAGAAAATGGAGGTTTGACTTTTTGTTTCGTCCAATTGAGAATATTTCACTGTAAATTTCTGAAACCAAAAACAGCAGAAAACGAGCCGACACTTCGGCATCTTGTTAATAGGTTAGTTCCGGAAAATGCATAAAAACGATATAAAGTGTATATAAAACATGTGAGTATTGTCATAAAACTAGCATGGAACATAAGAAATTATAGATACGTTTGAGACGTATCCGGCTGAGGTGCAACGCGATAAAGCCGTGTCGACAGGACAAGGACGTGGGTGGACGCACTTCTCGATGAGATAAAGCATGTAGCGCGCGATGCCCTGTCGGTGGAACAAGACATGGCGACGCCGTGCAAAGAACTGATGGGAAGCAGGCGGCGGGAGGCGGGAAGAGACGGGAAGACGAGATGAGGGACGAAATTGGAATTTTCTGAATTTTTTGTTATATCATTTGTATTTTTAAGATTTTGAAATGAATTAGTTTTATTTTTTTGATTTTTTTGATATATTATTTGTATTTTTAAGATTTTGAAATGAATTAGTTTTATTTTTCTGAATTTTTTGATATATTATTTCTATTTTTTAGATTTTGAAATGAATTAGTTTTATTTTTCTGAATTTTTGATTTATTATTCGTATTTTTAAGATTTTGAAATAAATTAGTTTTATTTTCTGAATTTTTTGATATATTATTTGTATTTTTAAGATTTTTTGAAATGAAAAGTATTTGGAAAAACACCTTTTAGTCGCGGTTGACCTCGCCAACCGCGACTAAAGGACTCCGCGAAAAACCCGGCGAAAAAACCCTTTAGTCGCGGTTGTTCGACAGCCGCGACTAAAGTCACTACTAAATGCACTCGTTTTTAAATACGCGACTAAAGGGTGCTCTATAAGTTCTTACGCGTGAATGGCGCGCCACTCGTCTTCTCATGGGAACACACCACGAGACGGCCACTGCAGCCTTTCCATCGCCGCCCTCGTTGTCGCCCTGCGTCGTCGTCGAACACACAGAGAGCGCCGCGCGGGTGCCGCCCTCGTCGTCGCGCTCGCCGTCGCCGCCCTGGAGTACACCGTCTCGCCGCACGCCGCGACGTAAGCTCATCAAACCGCCGTGTGTCAGCCTCGAGTCGTCGCCGCGCGTCGCTCAAGCCATGCCGGGTGCCGCCGCCGCCACACGCGCCGCGCGCCGGTATGGGAGAGAGAGAGAGACAGGGGAGAAAGCTGCTTTTGGTATAGGGGCGGCCATTTAATCTCTGTATTTTTTTATGAAAAAAATTAGCAACAAAAATCTTGAATTAATAAAATTAAAACTTAACAAAATTTTAACTTAATAAAATTTTAACTTAACAAAATTTTACTTAACAAAATTTTAACTTATAACAAAATTTTAACAAAATCGGAGAACGTAACCACCGCGCGTATACGGAGGGTGCGGCGAGGGGGCGGCTGATACGTCTCCAACGTATCTATAATTTCTGATGTTCCATGCTTGTTTTATGACAATACCGACATGTTTTGTTCACACTTTATGTCATTATTATGTTTTTTCCGGAACTAACCTATTGACGAGATGCCGAAGGCCAGTTGTTGTTTTCTGCTGTTTTGGTTCTAGAAAGGCTGTTGAATCAATATTCTCGGAATTGGACGAAATCAGCGCCAAACCTCCTATTTTTCCCCGAAGGCTCCGGAGCACCGAAGGAGAGTCGGAGGAGATCCGGGGGGGCCCCACACCATGAGACCGCGGGCCGGGCCAACGCCGGCCTGGGGTGAAGGCCACCCTGTCATCCCCTCCTGCGCGCCTCTTCGCCTATAAAACCCCTTCGACCTAAAAACGCAGTGCCAATTGACGAAATCGAGAAAGACTCCGGGGCGCCGCCACCGTCGCAAAACTCCAATTCGGGGGACAGAACTCTCTGTTCCGGCACCCTGTAGGGACGGGGGTGCCCCCGGAGCCATCTCCACGCCGTCTTCACCGCCATTCACCGTCATCGCTGCCTCCATGATGAGGAGAGAGTAATCCACCCCGGGGCTGAAGGCTCCGCTGTAGCTATGTGGTTCATCTCTCTCCCATGTACCTCAATACAATAATCTCATGAGCTGCTTTACACGATTGAGATTCATATGAGTTTTGTATCACTACTATTCTATGTGCTACTCTAGTGATGTTATTAAAGTAGTTTTATTCCTCATGCACGGTGTAATGGTGACAGTGTGTGCATCGTGTTAGTACTTGGCGTAGGCTATGATTATGATCTCTTGTAGATTATGAAGTTAACTTTGCTATGATGGTATTGATGTGATCTATTCCTCCTACATAGTGTGATGGTGACAGTGTGCATGCTATGTTAGTTCTTGGTGTAATTGTGTTGTTCTATCTTACACTCTAAGGTTATTTAAATATGAACATTGAATATTGTGGAGCTTGTTAACTCCGGCATTGCATTGAGGGTTCGTGTAATCCTACACAGTTAGTGGTGTTCATCATTCAACAAAAGAGTGTAGAGTAGTCCTATTATGTGATCATTGTTGAGGTGTCCACTGGTAAACGGGATCACGGGCCTTGCTTTGGCTCGAATCTCAAATGCGTTTCTTCATTTCTGCGTTACTACTCTTGCGTTACTCTTGCTTGTTTACTGTCTGGGCAAAGCATACCTGATTGCCGTTGCTACTATATTTATACCACATGTTCCTATCTCTTAGCCGAACTAGTGCACCTATTAGGTGTGTTGGGGACCAAAAAGACTTCTTGCTTTGTGGTTGCAGGGTTGCATGGAGAGATATCTTTGACCTCTTCCTCCACGAGTTCGATAAACCTTGGGTGATTCACTTAAGGGGAACTTGCTGTTGTTGTTCTACAAACCTACTGCTCTTGGAGGCCCAACACTGTCTGAAGGAGGAGGAGGGCGTAGACATCAAGCTATTTTATGGCGCTGTTGCTTGCCGGGGAGGAAAGGCAAAAGGCACTCATACTCCGGTTCCGGGTAAGTACTCTTCTGGTGCCATTGTGTTTGTGCTCGAAGCTATTTCCTTTGGATCAGCAATTGCAACTTTTTGTTTCTTGTTTACACTAGTTAGGCATAATGGAATATAACTATGAGCTTCTTAATTTATTTCCTAAGCTAAGACATGAATTGTGTGATGCGAAAATTAAAACCTATGGAACCTCATTTGCATGCTAGTAGCAATATTATTGATATGAACGCAATCACTGCTAATGCTATGAATAAGTCTAAGCTTGGGGAAGCTAGTTTCTGTGATCTTTTTAGCTTCCCATCTTTAGGGGAGAAAATTTGTTAATGCTTTATCTCCCATATGCGATAACTCTAATGATGCTTGTTATATTAAATCCAACTGCTGAAAGTATTCCGTATAAAATACCTATGAAAATTATTGAACGCGTTATGGATAACCCGCTATAAAGGGGATGGAACTATCCATCCTGGAGATCATTTACTGTTTTTGCATGAATTATGCGGGTTATTCAAGTGTGCAGGTGTCTCTATGGATGAAGTGAGGAAGAAGCTATTCTCTGTTTCGCTGTCTGGTAAAGCGGCGCATTGGTATAAATTGTTGGAGAATAGTCATTCTCTTGGTTGGGAGAAAATTGCATCTCTCTTTTATTCTAAATTTTATCCTCCTCATGAAGTGCACATTGATAGGAATTATATTTATAACTTTTATCCTCGTGATGGAGAGAGTATTTCTCAAGCGTGGGGAGATTGAAATCACTAATGCTCAAATGTCCCATTCATGAGCTCCCCCGTAATGTTATTGTTAATAATTTTTATGCTAGGCTTTCTAATTTTTATGCGAGGCTTTCAGGACAACACAAGGACTATCTGGACGCGTGTTCAGAGGGATCTTTCACAAGCAAGGAGGTTGAAGCTAGGTGGGATCTACTTGAGCGGATTAAGGAGAACGCTGAAGGATGGGAGAACGACAAAGGTAAAGAGTCAGGTATAAATTATGATTATGAATGCATTGAAGCTTTTATGGATGAATACAGATAAATTTCGAAATATGAGTGCTACTTATGGTCTTGACTCTCAAGTTGCTGCAAATCTTTATAAAGCCTTTGCTTCTCTTTTTGAATTGCCTAAAAAGAATTTTGATAAGTATCATGAACCTTTTAAAGAGGCTTGCATGAAAAATGAAATTGTTGTTAATTATTGCAATAAGCATGCTCAAACTCCTAAGAATGCTATTTCTTATAAGCATGTTAATTTTTGTGGAATACATAGACCTTGTGGAATTAATCAAATCAAAGATGAATATTGTATCCATCATGCTAATGAAAAAACTAGAAAGTGGTTTAGGGCTTTAGATGATCTTGGTAAAAAGGATTTTGTGCCCTCTATCCTTTTATTTGTGAAGTTTGCCATGAAGTGGGTCATTTTAATTTTCAATGCTCCTCCAATGATAATTTGAACCCGATGAGTGCTGCAAATTTGTATTGTGATGATGAAATTACTCCTAATCAGCATGATGAACTTACTTTATTTTTGGGTGTGAAATGTCGAGAAAAATCTCTTTGTTACATATGAGTGATCTTGATATTGATGATGTCCTGCATGGGTGTTTTTCTTATTGCATTGATAATAGCCATACAAATACTTACATACAAAATATTTTTAGAAGGTGACACCTTGCCAAAATATGATAGGACCGCTGTTTGTTTCAACTAATTAATGAAAAGGGATCCTGCCAAGTTTCTTTTATTGTTTCTGAAAGTAAAGGAAATCAGGTTATGCGGACAAGCCACCCTTCAAGCCTCTTCCTCCTAAAAAGGGAACGAGGAGAAGGAAGAAGAAGAGAGAAGAAGAAAAAGGGAACGAAGAAAGAAGAAGAGAGAAGAAGAAGAAGAGGTAACGGCGTATCCCCTCGTGAATGAGATAACGCTAGGTAACAGTAAGTATGTTGCTCCTAATGATTATTGTGATAATGAATCTGAATCGATGATCTTCCTATGCCCTTTACATACATTAGCAATCATGATTAGAATGAGCACACTACTTTTGATATTGCAAATCTCTGGGAAATTAATTCTGAAAATGATGATGATAATAATTGCCATAGTGTCAGTGCTATCCATGCTTCCTCTCATAATGATATAGAAAGCTCTAAGCTTGGGGAAGAGGTGTTTGAAAATCCTTTAGCTACTGGTCATTATGTTCTTGATACATCTCCTTCTAATAACAATGATGGTGTGGACACAGATAAACTGACTGTGAAAGATAACTATTCTATTTTTTATGATGACACTGTGCCTCCGACCTTTGATGATTATTATAAAGAATGCTATGATATAGGTTATAACTATCCTTATGAAACTTATCATAGTCATGATTGGATTACCAAAAACAATTCTTTTAATATGCAACTTGTTTACACCATGTTCAAATTCTTGATAATAATCTTGCTCCAATTATTATTAATGAGAATAACTCTTCTTATGCCAAAATTAATGATACTTCTATGCATATGAACCATGATAAGAATTTTTTAAGTGATGGGTATATTGTGCAGTTTCATCAATGATGCTACTGAAAGTTATTATGAGAGAGGGAAATATGGTTATATGCCTTAATAATATTAAGTTTCCCCTCTTTATGTTGAGAATCTTAAAGGAGTTACTCGTGTTTTATCCTCTTATGCTTGTAACTTTGTTCTTTCATGAAATCATTTGTGTACAAGATTCCTCTTCATAGGAAGCATGTTAGACTTAAATGTGTTTGGATTTGCTTCTTGATGCTCTCTTTGCTCCAAATACTATTTCCTGCAAGTGCAACATTAAAACTGCTGAGCCCATCTTAATGGCTATAAAGAAAAGAACTTCTTGGGAGATAACCCATGTGTTTTTTACTCCAGTATTTTTTTTTTATATTTGTGTCTTGGAAGTTGTTTACTACTGTAGCAATCTCTCCTTATCTTAGTTTTGTGTTTTGTTGTGCCAAGTAAAATTCGTTGATAGTAAAGTTCATACTAGATTTGGATTACTGTAGAAACAGATTTCTTTGCTGGCACGTCGCGAATCTGGGCAAAATTCTCTGTAGGTAACTCAGAAAATTATGCCAATTCATTAAGTGATCCTCAGATATGTACGCAACTTTCATTAAGTTTGAGCATTTTCAATTTGAGCAAGCCTGGTGCCTCAATAAAATTCGTCTTTACGGACTGTTCTGTTTTGACAGATTCTGCCTTTTATTTAGCATTGCCTCTTTTGCTATGTTGGATGGATTTCTTTGTTCCATTAACTTTCAGTAGCTTTGGGCAATATCCAGAAGTGTTAAGAATGATTGGGTTACCACCTCCGAACATGTGAATTTTGATTATGCACTAACCCTCTAATGAGTTGCTTTGAGTTTGGTGTGGAGGAAGTTTTCAAGGGGCCAAGAGAGGAGGATGATATACTATGATCAAGAAGAGTGAAAAGTCTAAGCTTGGGGATGCCCCGATGGTTCACCCCTGCATATTTCAAGAATACTCAAGCATCTAAGCTTGGGGATGCCCAAGGCATCCCCTTCTTCATCGACAAATTATGAGGTTCCTTCTCTTGAAACTATATTTTATTCGGCACATCTTATGTACTTTGCGTGGAGCGTCGGTTTGTTTTAGTTTTTGTTTGAATAAAATAGATCCTAGCATTCATTGTGTGGGAGAGAGACATGCTCCGCAGGTTCATATGAACACATGTGTTCTTAGCTTTTAATGTTCATGGCGAAGGTTGAAACTGCTTCGTTAATTGTTATATGGTTGGAAACGGAAAATGCTACATGCAGTAATTGGTAT
Organism: Lolium multiflorum; assembly: GCA_030979885.1. NCBI lineage: Eukaryota > Viridiplantae > Streptophyta > Magnoliopsida > Poales > Poaceae > Lolium > Lolium multiflorum. The sequence goes on from JAUUTY010001465.1 coordinate 35,509, forward strand.
GATGTCTTGAATAACTTGATACTTGGCAATTGTTGTGCTCTTGTTTAAGCTCTTGCATCATATACTTTGCACCTATTAGTGAAGAAATACATAGAGCTTGTTAAAATTTGGTTTGCATGAGTGGTTTCTCTAGAGTCTAGATATTTTCTAGTGAGGTGTTTGAACAACAAGAAAGACGATGTATAGTCTTATAATGCTTGTAATATGTCTTTTATGTAAATTTTGATGTACTAGTTCGTGCTTGTGTTTGCTTCAAACAACCTTGCTAACCCAAACCTTGTATCGAGGGAATACTTCTCATGCATCCAAATCCTTGAGCCAAACAACACTATACCATTTGTGTCCACCATGCCTACCTACTACATGGTATTTCCTGCCATTCCAAAGTAAATTGCTTGAGTGCTACCTTTAAACAATTCAAAATTTATCACCTCTGATTTGTGTCAATGTTTTATAGCTCATGAGGAAGTATGTGGTGTTTGTCTTTCAATCTTGTTGGGCAACTTTCACCAATGGACTAGTGGCTTCATACACTTATCCAATAATTTTGCAAAAAAGAGCTGGCAATGGGATTCCCAGTCCCAAATTAATTAACAAAAATAGACACTCCTCCATGGTATGTGATTGTTGGACGGCACCCCGAAGGATTCGGTTAGCCATGGCTTGAGAAAGCAAAGGTGGGGAGGAGTGTCATCATAATAAAACTAAAATAAAAAGGCACTCCTTCATGGTATGAGATTGTTGGCAGGCACCGAGGATTCGGTTAGCCATGGTTTGTGAAAGAAAGGTTGGAAGGAGTGCCACCCAAAATGAAAATAAAGAAGGAGCCGCTCTTTGAAGGTTGCCTGGCAAGGGGTTAGAGTGCCGCTACCATTCGTTGACAACAACATACCTCTCAAAACTTTATTTTATGCTCTCTTTATGTTTTCAAAATAGAAGCTCTAGCACAAAAATAGCAATCGATGCTTTCCTCTCTTTGAAGGACCATTCTTTTACTTTTATTGTTGAGTCGGTTCACCTATCTCTCATCTACAAAGCAAACACTTGTGTGAAGTCAGTGCATTGATTCCTACATATTTGCATATTGCATTTGTTATATTGCTTTACAGTGACAACTATCCATGAGATATACATGTTACAAGTTGAAAGCAGCAGCTGAGAACTTAATCTTCCATTATTCTTCAATACCACTAAGAATTTGTGCTTTATGAAATTAGCAAGACTTATTGATGCTTGTCTTGAAAGTACTATTCATGAAAAGTCTTTGCTATATGATTCAATTGTTTACTCATTGCATTTACATTGTTTCGAGACTCGCTGCATTCATCTCATGTGCTTTACAATAGTATGATTAAGATTATGTTGGTAGCATGTCACCTCAAGAATTATCTTTTATCGTTTACCTACTCGAGGGCCAGTAGGAACTAAGCAGGGATGCTGATACGTCTCAACGTATCTATAATTTCTGATGTTCCATGCTTGTTTTATGACAATGCCGACATGTTTGTTCACACTTTATGTCATTATTATACGTTTTCCGGAACTAACCGACGAGATGCTGAAAGGCCAGTTGTTGTTTTCTGTTTTTGGTTCGAGAAAGGCTGTTCGGGCAATATTCTCGGAATTAGACGACATCAACGCCACCTCCTATTTTTCCCGGAAGGCTCGAGAACACCGAGAGGAGAGTCGGAGAGGCAGAGGGGCCACCATATAGGGCCGCGCGGGCAGGACCCTGGCCGCCGGCCTAGGAGTGAGCCCCCTGGCTCCCCCAACGCTGCCTCTTCGCCTATAAAACCCTTTACGACCTAAAAACGCAGTACCAATTGATGAAACTCCGGAAGAAAGAAAGACTCCGCCGCCATCGTGAAACTCCAATTCGGGAGACAGAAGTCTCTGTTTCGGCACCCTGCCGGGCGGAGAATTGCCCCCGGAGCCATCTCCACCGCCGTCTTCACACCGCCATCTTCACCGCCATCGCTGCCTCCATGATGAGGAGGAGTAATTTACCCCCGGGCGCCATCAGCTATGTGGTTCATCTCTCTCCCATGTACCTCAATACAATAATCTCCTGAGCTGCTTTACATGATTGAGATTCATATGAGTTTTGTATCACTACTATTCTATGTGCTACTCTAGTGATGTTATTAAAGTAGTTTTATTCCTCCTGCAGGTGTAATGGTGACGGTGTGTGCATCCGTGTTAGTACTTGGCGTAGGCTATGATTATGATCTTGTAGATTATGAAGTTAACTTTGCTATGATGGTATTGATGTGATCTATTCCTCTTCATAGTGTGATGGTGATAGTGTGCATGCTATATTAGTTCTTGGTGCTTAATTATTGGTCTATCTTACACTCTAAGGTTATTTAAATATGAACATTGAATATTGTGGAGCTTGTTAACTCGGCATTGAGGGTTCGTGTAATCCTACACAGTTAGTGGTGTTCATCATCCAACAAGAGGGTGTAGATTAGTCCTATTATGTGATCATTGTTGAGAGTGTCCAATAGTGAAAGATCTCTGGGCCTTGCTTCCAAGCATCGAATCTCCGTTTGTTTGCTGTTTTGTTGCATGTTTACTCGCTGCTACTGCTTGTTTACTGTCCTGGGCAAGCACTTTTCTGGTGCCGTTGCTACTACTTATTTATACCACCTGTGTTTCACTATCTCTTCGCGGAACTAGTGCACCTATTAGGTGTGTAGGGGGACACAAGAGACTTCTTGCTTTGTGGTTGCATGGTTGCATGAGAGGATATCTTTGACCTCTTCCTCCCAGAGTTCGATATACCTTGGGTGAAAACTTGCTGCTGTTCTACAAACCTCTGCTCTTGGAGGCCCAACACTGTCTACAGGAAAAGGAGGGGGCGTAGACATCAGCGGCGCACAACTTTGTGCGCCGCACCCCCTCGTCGCCCCTCCGTATACGCGCGATGTTATTTTTGGGATCGAGAGGGGGCGTCGAGGGAGGCCCCTATGTGTGTTGTCCTCGGCACCGCCATCGCCCTTTCGCCACCGCCGCCCCCTTTCGCCACCGCCACCACCCCCTTCCGCCGCCCCCATTCGCCACCGCCACCGCCCTCTTCTTTACTTAATTAATTAGTTTTTACTACATGTTTTCAGGACTGACATATGGCGGACGATAGAGCTGACCCGATTTGTGAAACTATGATCGGTAGAAGCATATTTAACCGCCATCATAAACGGCGGTATTGAGTATGTGCCGGAAGAAGATGAAGAAGACGTCTCTTCTTATCTGAACCTTGACGGTGAAGGTGTTGGTGAAGGTCGAGAAGTTGATGACGAAGGATGAATGGAAGTTATTGAAACGTTTGCCTCCGGAGGGCAAACGACAAACGACGATCTCTAATTAGCAACCACCTCTGGCGAGGTATATATATACATTGAGCCTCTCGTGATACAAACTTACTGATTTGAATAAATATGTATTAACGTGTGTGACTCTCTTTCTTTTTTTAGCCCTCGGCCGGATCGTCGAAAAAATCGAGTACGACAAAGCATGGCAAAACCAAGACGATGAGACAAGGAGTAACATATACCATCGAGGTTGTCAATGAACACGGCAAGCCGCTGGAGCCCCAACAGCACTACACAAAGTTTATCAACCAATGCGGAGTCATTGTTAGAGACAATGTCCCGATCACCGTCCAGGAATGGAATGAGCCAAAGAAGGCACGTCTTGGTTTCAGTTTTGTTGACAAGAGAACGAAAAAGGATTGCTGGAGAAAGCTTATGGAACATTTGATTCTACCTCCGGAATACAACAAAGTTGATGAATTCGGTAACGAGATTCCGGGTGGACGTGAGAGGAGGAGGCTAGTCAAAGTGTTCGCTCTTCATAAGATGGCCGAAGCATTCCGGAACTTCAAGAAAAATTTAGCCCGTGACTATGTCAACCAGAACAAGACTCCGGATTTCAATGGACAATATGAGAAACTGAAAGATGATTGGACCAAATTTGTGAGGCAAAAGAAATCGGAGCATTTCAAGGAAATATCAAAAAATTAAGGAAATGCAGCTAAGAAAGAGTACAATCATATTATGGGGCCGGGAGGATACCCACGATACGTCTCAAACGTATCTATAATTTCTTATGTTCCATGCTAGTTTTATGACCATACCTACCTACTCACACTTTATAATGATTTATGCATTCAGAAATAACCTAATAAGATGCCGAAGTGCGATTCCTGTTTATTGTTTTGGTTCCAGAAGAGGCTGATTCGGGCAATATTCTCGGAATTCGACGAAAAAAAACCAAACATCTTATTTAATGAGATGTTTTGAACAGAAGGGAGACGGAGTGGAGACGGGGCCCCCACACCAAGGCCGGCGCTGACCAGAGGGAGGCACGCCGCCCTATGGGGTGGCCCAGTCACCTCCTTATAGCCGTCTTCGCTATAAAGTCCCTCGTGACTAAAAACCCGATACCAGTGATGAAACTCGGAGAAAGACTCTAGGGCGCCGCCGCCAGCAGAAACTCCAAGTCTCTGTTCAGGCACGCCGCCGGGACGGGGAAGTCCCCCAGAAGTCATCTCCATCGACACCACCGCCATCTTCGCCGCGCTGCTCCTCCCATGATGAGGAGGGAGTAGTTCTCCCACGAGGGGTTGAGGGCTCTACGGTAGCTATGTGGTTCATCTCTCTCTCCCATGGTGTGGTCTTTGTGATCATGAGCTTTGTGTATCACTATTAATCTATGTGCTACTCTAGTGATGTTATTAAGTATTCTATAACTCCTCCATGATGTAATGTTGACCTGTGTGTATCATGTAGTACTTGGTGTAGGTTATGATTGTAATCTCGACTCTTGTAGATTATGAAGTTAACTGTACTATGATAGTATTGATGCGATCTGTTCCTCCATAGCTATTGTTGACGGTGTGTATGCTATGTTTCTCGGTCTAAATTCCAACGGTCTATTATGCACTCTAGAGGTTACTTAAATATGAACTCAGGATGTTGTGGAGCTTGTTTACTGCATCTCGAGGTGTGCTTTTATAGCCCTACACAATGAATGGTGTTTGTTATCCAACAAGAGAGTGTGAGAAAGTAGCACAAGTGAAGAGCTTTATTTAATTATGTGATCATTGTTGAGAGTGTCCACTAGTGAAAGTATGATCCCTAGGCCTTGTTTTCAAATATCGAATCACCGTTTATTTACTGTTTTTTGCATGTTTACTTGCTGCCATATTTATTTCAGATTGTTATTACCACTCATATTCATCATATCACTTGCATTTTACTATCTCTTCGCCGAACTAGTGCTCCTACATCGATCTGACAAGTGTATTAGGTGTGTTGGGGACAGAAGAGACTTCTTGTATCGTAATTGCAGGGTTGCTTGAGAGGGATATCTTTGACCTCTACCTCCTGATTCGATAAACCTTAGGTGATTCACTTAAAGAAGGGAAACTTGCTGTGTTCTACAAACCTCCTTGCTCTTGGAGGCCCAACATCGTCTTTCAGGAATAGAAGCATGCGTAGACATCAAACTCTTTTACATTTTCATTGCCGGGGACATGAAGGAAAATTACACCATAGAGATTTCTAACTCCCGTCAAGCGCACTCCGACAAAAATTTGTTTTAGCGCCGTTAGGGAGGTAGAGTAAAGAGTATTCACATCCTCAAACTACTAAGCTATTTCCTAGCAATGTTGCCGGTGTGTGAGTGCTGAAGCTATTTCCTTTAAAGATCCTGCAATTGCATCTTTTTGTTTCTTGTTTTTATTTTCACTAGTTAGGCATAATGGAAAACAACTACAGTGAACTTTTTAATCTATTTCCTGAAATAAGACATGAATTGTGTGATGCGAAAATTAAAAACCTGTGGAACCTTATTTTCATGCTAGTAGCAATGTTATTAGTATGAACGCAATTCTGCTAATGCTATGGAGAAGTCTAAGCTTGGGAAGCTAATTTTTATGATCTTTTTTAGCTTCCCATCTTTAGGAGAGAAATGCTCCGATAATACTTTATCTCCCATATCCGATAACTCTAATGGTGCTTGTGATATTTTAAATCCACCTCCTCTGAAAGTATTCCTTCAAGATACCCATGAAAATTATTCAACGTGTTATGGATAACGCTATGATGAAGGGGATGGAGCTGTCCATCCTGGAGATCATTTACTGTTTTTGCATGAATTATGCGGGTTATTCAAGTGTCCAGGTATCTCTATGGATGAAGTGAGGAAGAAACTATTCTCTATGTCGCTGTCCGGTAAAGCGGCGCATTGGTATAAATTGCTGAAGAATAGGCATTCTCTTGATTGGGAGGATATTATGCCTCAATTTTATTCTAAATTCTATCCTCCAAGTGAAATTCACAAAGACCGAAACCGTATATATAATTTCTGGCCTCATGATGGAGAGAGTATTGCCCAAGCATGGGGAAGATTGAAGTCTTTAATGCTCAAATGCCCCATTCATGACCTTCCTATATTATTCTTGATAATTTCTATGCAAGACTTTTCTTTTCAAGATAAAACCTTGCTGGATACCACTTTCTGGATCATTCACGCACAACAAAGAAGAGTTTAAATGGGACCTTCTTGATGGAATCCAAGAAAATACTGAATGGAAACGACGAGTAAAGAATCGGAGTATAAACTATGAATATGAATGCATTAAGTCTTTCATTGACTGTTGATTTTCAAGAGCTTGGTCCAAATATGGTCTTGATCCTCAAATTATGGTCGATTGCTATGGAGCCTTTGCTTCTCATCTAATGTTCCTAAAGAAAATTGGTACATGTATCATGAACCTTTTAAAGACACTTGCATGGAAAATGATGAAATTGTTGTTAATGATTGCAATAAACATGCCCAAACTTCTGAAAATACTATTTCTTAT
>JAUUTY010001466.1:0-42334 GCA_030979885.1 Lolium multiflorum
TGGGAACCCCAAGACAAGGTGTGATGCGCACAAAGAGTGTTTCTCGCAAGAAACCAAGGTTTAATCAAACCAGTAGGGGAGCCGAAGAAGCACGTTGAAGGTTGATGGTGGAGGAGTGTAGTGCGGCGCAACACCAGGGATTCCGGCGCCAACGAGAACCTGCACAACACAATCGCGTAACTTCAGCCCCAACGTAGTCAGCCGAGGTTGTCAATTCAATCGCTTGTCAGAACAAAGGATTAGATGTATAGTATGGATGATGATTGTTGCGAAGAACAGTAAAGAACAATTGCAGCAGTTTGTATTTCAGATGTAAAGAATTGGACCAGGGTCCACAGTTCACTAGAGGTGTCTCTCCCATAAGATAGCAGATGTTGGGTGAACAAATTACGGTTGGGCAATTGATAAAGAAGGCATAACAATGCACATACATATATCATGATGAGTACTATGAGATTTAATTGGGTATTACGACAAAGTACATAGACCGCTATCCAGCATGCATCTATGCCTAAAAAGTCCACCTTCAGGTTATCATCCGAACCCCTCCAGTATTAAGTTGTGGGTCATTGCATAATTGCATTACATAGTGAATGTAATCAACACAAATATCCTTAGACAAAGCATCAATGTTTTATCCCTAGTGGCAACAACACATCCACAACCTTAGAACTTTCTGTCACTGTTCCAGATTTAATGGAGGCATGAACCCACTATCGAGCATAAATACTCCCTCTTGGAGTCACAAGTATCAACTTGGCCAGAGCCTCTACTAGCAACGGAGAGCATGCAAGAACATAAATAACATATATGATAGATTGATAATCAACTTGACATAGTATTCAATATTCATCGAATCCCAACAAACACAACATGAAGGATTACAAATAGATGATCTTGATCATGATAGGCAGCTCACAAGATCTAACATGATAGCACAATGAGGAGAAGACAACCATCTAGTTACTGCTATGGACCCATAGTCCAGGGGTGAACTACTCACACATCGATCCGGAGGCGATCATGGCGATGAAGAGACCTCCGGGAGATGATTCCCCTCCGGCAGGGTGCTCGGAGGCGATCTCCCGAACTCCCCCGAGATGACTACGCGGCGCGTCTCTCGAAGGGCTCGCACGTGGCCTCGCACCGGGGTTTCGCGACTCGAGGCTTTGCGAGGCGGAAGGGCAGGTCAGAGGCGCCACTTCGGGACCCACACAACAGGGCCGCGCGGCCAGGGCCTGGGCCGCGCCGCCCTGGCGTGTCGTCGCCTCATGGCCCCACTTCGTGATCCTTTCGGTCTTCTGGAAGCTTCGTGCAAAAATAGGACCCTGAGCGTTGATTGGTCCAATTCCGAGAATATTTCTTTACTAGGATTTCTGAAACCAAAAACAGCAGAAAAATAGCAACTGGCTGCTCTTTCAGTATCTCGTCAATAGGTTAGTGCCGAAAAATGCATAATAATGACATATAATGTGTATAAAACATGTTGAGTATCATCATAAAAGTAGCATGGAACACAAGAATTATAGATACGTTTGGGACGTATCAAGCATCCCCAAGATTAGTTCCTACTCGTCCCGAGTAGGTAAACGATAACAAAGATAATTTCTGAAGTGACATGCTATCATAATCTTGATCATACTATTGTAAGCATATGAGATGAATGCAGCGATTCGAAGCAATGATGAAGATAATGAGTAAACTAATGAATCATATAGCAAAGACTTTTCATGAATAATACTTTCAAGACAAGCATCAATAAGACTTGCATAAGAGTTACTCATAAAGCAATAAATTCAAAGTAAAGGCATTGAAGCAACACAAAGGAAGATATAAGTTTCAGCGGTTGCTTTCAACTTCAACATATTTATCTCATGGATAATTGTCAACACAAAGCAATATAACAAGTGCAATAAGTAAACATGTAAGAATCAATGCACGCAGTTGCACAAGTGTTTGCTTCTAAGATAGAAAGAATAGGTAACCGACTCAACAATAAAAGTAAAAGATAGGCCCTTCACAGGAGGGAAGCATTGATTACTATATTTGTTCTAGAGCTTTCATTTTGAAAACAAGAAACAATTCTTGTCAACGGTAGTAATAAATCATATGTGTTATGTATAAGATATCCTATAAGTTGCAAGCCTCATGCATAGTATACTAATAGTGCCCGCACCTTGTCCTAATTAGCTTGGATTAACACGGATTATCATTGCATAGCATATGTTTCAACCAAGTGTCACAAAGGGGTACCTCTATGCCGCCTGTACAAAGGTCTAAGGAGAAAGCTCGCATTGGATTTCTCGCTTTTGATTATTCTCAACTTAGACATCCATACCTGGACAACATAGACAACAGATAATGGACTCCTCAATGCATAAGCATTCAACAACAATTAATATTCTCATAAGAGATTGAGGATTGATTGTCCAAACTGAAACTTCCACCATGAATCATGGCTTTAGTTAGCGGCCCAATGTTCTTCTCTAACAATATGCATACTCAAACCATTTGATCATGAAAATCTCCCTTACTTCAGACAAGACGTGCATAGCAACTCACATGATATTCAACAAAGGTAAAAGTTGATGGCGTCCCCATAAACATGGTTACCGCTCAACAAGCAACTTATTAAGAAATAAGACACATAAGTACATATTCTTCACCACGATAGTTTTTAAGGCTATTTTGTCCCATGAGCTATATATTGCAAAGGCAAAGAATAGAAATTTTAAAGGTAGCACTCAAGTAATTTACTTTGGAATGGCGGAAAAATACCATGTGGTAGGTAGGTATGGTGGACACAAATGGCATAGTGGTTGGCTCAAGGATTTTGGATGCATGAGAAGTATTCCTCTCAATACAAGGCTAGGCTAGCAAGGTTGTTTGAAGCAAACTCAAGTATAAAAGGTGCAGCAAAGCTCACATATGAACATATTGTAGCTATTATAAGACTTTACATTGTCTCCTTGTTGTTCAAACACCTCAACCAGAAAATATCTAGACTCTAGAGATCAATCATGCAAACCAAATTTTAACAAGCTCTATGTAGTTATTCATTAATGAGTACAAGGTACATGATGCAAGAGCTTAAACATGATCTATATGAGCACAACAATTGCCAAGTATCACATTATTCAAGACATTAAACCATTTACCACATGCGGCATTTTCCGTTTCCAACCATATAACAATGAATGAAATAGTTCAAATTTCGCAATGAACATTAAAGATGAAGCTAAGAACATATGTGTTCATACGAAACAGCGGAGCGTGTCTCTCTCCCAAACAAAGAATGCTAGGATCCATTTTATTCAAACAAAAATAAAAACAAAAACAAACAGACGCTCCAAGTAAAGTACATAAGATGTGACGGAATAAAAATATAGTTTCACTAGAGGAACCTGATAATGTTGTCGATGAAGAATGGGATGCCTTGGGCATCCCCAAGCCGCTTGGGTCTTCTTAAAATATGCAGGGATGAACCACGGGGGCATCCCCAAGCTTTGACCTTTCACTCTCCTTGATCATATTGTATCATCCTCCTCTCTTGACCCTTGAAAACTTCCTTCACACCAAACTCGAAACAACTCATTAGAGGGTTAGTGCATAATCAAAAATTCACATGTTCAGAGGTGAAATAATCATTCTTAACACTTGGACATTGCACAAAGCTACTGGACATTAATGGAACAAAGAAATCCATCCAACATAGCAAAAGAGGCAATGCGAAATAAAGGCATAATCTGTCAAAACAGAACAGTCCGTAAAGACTGGATTTTATTGAGGCACCACAGACTTGCTCAAATGAAAATGCCCAAATTGAATGAAAGTTACGTACATATCTGAGGATCACGATCAAATTGGCAGATTTTTCTGAGCTACCTACAGGGAGGCAGGTCGAAATTCGTGACAGCAAGAAATCTGTTTCTGCGCAACAGTAATCCAAATCTAGTATTGGCTTTACTATCAAAGACTTTACTTAGGCACAACAATGCAATAAAATAAAGATAAGGAGATGTTGCTACAGTAGTAAACAACTTCCACCAAATATAAAACAAACTGTAGTAAAAACATGGGTTGTCTCACATAAGCGCTTTTCTTTAACGCCTTTCAGCTAGGCGCAGAAAGTGCAAATAACATCAAGAGACGAAGCATCAACATCATAAGTTGTTCTAATAATAGAATCATAAGGTAACTTCATTCTCTTTCTAGGGAAGTGTTCCATACCTTCTTGAGAGGAAATTGATATTTAATATTACCTTCCTTCATATCAATGGTGGCACCAACAGTTCGAAGAAAAGGTCTTCCCAATATAATGGGACAAGATGCATTGTATTCAATATCCAAGACAACAAAATCAACGGGGACAAGGTTATTGTTAACCATAATACGAACATTATCAATCCTCCCCAAAGGTTTCTTTATAGCATTATCAACAAGATTAACATCCAAATAACAATTCTTCAATGGTGGCAAGTCAAGCATATCATAAATTTTCTTAGGCATAACATAAATACTTGCACCAAGATCACATAAAGCATTACAATCAAAATCATTGACCCTCATCTTAATGATAGGCTCCCAACCATCTTCTAACTTTCTAGGAATAGAGGTTTCAAGTTTTAGTTTCTCTTCTCTAGTTTTTATGAGAGCATTTGTAATATGTTTTGTAAAGGCCAAATTTATAGCACTAGCATTGGGACTTTTAGCAAGCTTTTGTAAGAACTTTATAACTTCAGAGATGTGACAATCATAAAAATCTAAACCATTATGATCTACAGCAATGGGATCATTGTCCCCAATATTTTGAAAAATTTCAGCAGTTTTAGCAGTTTCAGGTAATTTTGCACGCTTTGCACTAGGAGTAGGAACATTGCCAACACCAATTATTTTACCATTGATAGTAGGAGGTGTAGCAACATGTGAATCATTATCATTACTAGTGGTGGTAATAGTCCAAACTTTAGCTACATTATTCTTTTTAGCTAGTTTTTCACTTTCTTCTCTTTCCCACCTAGCATGCAATTCGGCCATCAATCTTATATTCTCATTAATTCGAACTTGGATGGCATTTGCTGTAGTAACAATCTTATTATCAATATCATCAGGTTTAGCAGCCATTTTATTAATTAAAGAGGATTGTGATGCAGACATGTATGAGATTCGGGTTTCAGCATTTGAAATCTTAGTTTGCAAACCCGAAATCTCCATATTCAAATTTTCAAGTTGATTTCCTATATTTTTCAACAAGGTAGATTGTTCATTCATAGTTTTAGTAAACAATTGATTTTGCTCATATTGTGATTGCATAAAGCTCTTAGTGGATCTTTCAATTTCTAGCATCTTTTCCTCATATCTACCATAAGAATTACCATAACCATCAGCAGGATATGGCCTATAGTTGTTACCAGAATTGTTCCTATAAGCATTGTTGTTGAAATTATTATTTTTAATGAAGTTCACATCAACATGTTCTTCTTGGGCAACCAATGAAGCTAAAGGAACATTATTAGGATCAACATTAGATCTACCATTCACAAGCATAGACATAATCGCATCAATCTTATCACTCAAGGAGGAGGTTTCTTCAACAGAATTTACCTTCTTACCTTGTGGAGCTCTTTTTCGTGTGCCATTCAGAGTAATTTGTCATCATATCATCAAGAAGCTTTGTTGCCGCCCCCAAAGTGATGGACATAAAGGTACCTCCAGCAGCTGAATCCAATAGGTTCCGCGAAGAAAAATTCAGTCCTGCATAAAAAGTTTGGATGATCATCCAAGTAGTCAGTCCATGGGTTGGGTAATTTTACCAAAGATTTCATTCTCTCCCATGCTTGAGCAACATGTTCATTATCTAATTGCTTGAAATTCATTATGCTACTTCTCAAAGATATAATTTTAGCGGGAGGATAATATCTACCAATAAAAGCATCCTTACATTTAGTCCAAGAATCAATACTATTTCTAGGCAGAGATAGCAACCAATCTTTAGCTCTTCCTCTTAATGAGAAAGGGAACAATTTTAATTTTATAATGTCACCATCTACATCCTTATACTTTTGCATTTCACATGGTTCAACAAAATTATTAAGATGGGCAACAGCATCATCAGAACACCAGAAAATTGCTCTCTCATAACAAGATTCAATAAAGCAGGTTTAATTTCAAAGAATTCTGCTGTAGTAGAAGGTGGAGCAATAGGTGTGCATAGGAAATCATTATTATTTGTGCTAGTGAAGTCACACAACTTAGTATTCTCAACAGTACCCTTTTAGCAATAGTAAATAAAGCAAACTAAATAAAGTAAATGCAAGTAACTAATTTTTTGTGTTTTTGATATAGAGAACAAGACAATAAATAAAGTAAAAACTAGCAACTAATTTTTTTGTATTTTTGATATAAGAGCAAACAAAGCAGGTAAATAAAGTAAAGTAAAGCAAGACAAAACAAAGTAAAGAGATTGAAGCGGAGACTTTGCAAACGTGTCTTGATTCACTTCTGCAACGGCGCCTTAAATTTGCTTGATGCGTGTAGTTGACACGTCCGTTGGGAACCCAAGAGGAAGGTGTGATGCGCATGCAAGTTTTCCCTCGGTAAGAAACCAAGGTTTAATCGAACTAGTAGGAGTCAAGAAGCACGTTGAAGGTTGATGTATGAGGGATGTAGTGCGGCGCAACACCAAGGATTCCGGCGCTAACATGGAACCTCGCACAACACAACCAAGTACTTTGCCCCAACGAAACAACGAGGTTGTCAATCTCACCGGCTTTCTGTAAACAAAGGATTAGATGTATAGTGGATGATGATGTTTAGTTTGCGAAGAACAAGAAAGAACAATTGGGTAGCAGCTTGTATTTTGTATGTAAAGAATTGGACCGGTCCACAGTCACTAGCGGTCTCTCCCATAAGATAGCGTATGTTGGGTGAACAAATTACAGCTGGGCAATTCATAATAAAGGTATAACAATGCACATACATATATCATGATGAGTACTATGAGATTTAATCAGGGCATTACGATAAAGTACATAGACCGCTATCCAGCATGCATATATGCCTAAAAAGTCCACCTTCAAGTTATCATCCGAACCTCCAGTATTAAGTTGCAAACAACAGACAATTGCATTAAGTATGGTGCGTAATGTAATCAACACAAATATTCTTAGACAAAGCATCAATGTTTTATCCCTAGTAGCAACAGCACATCCACAACCTTAGAACTTTCTGTCACCGGTCCCAGATTTAATGGAGGCATGAACCCACTATCGAGCATAAATACTCCCTCTGGGAGTTAAGAGTAAAAACTTGGCCAGAGCCTCTACTAGTAACGGAGAGCATGCAAGAACATAAATAAAATATATGATAGATTGATAATCAATTTGACATAGTATTCAATATTCATCGGATCCCAACAAACACAACATGAAGGATTACAAATAGATGATCTTGATCATGATAGGCAGCTCACAAGATCTAACATGATAGCACAATGAGGGAGAAGACAACCATCTAGCTAATGCTTATGGACCCATAGTCCAGGGTGAACTACTCACACATCGATCCGGAGGCGATCATGGCGATGAAGAGACCTCCCTCCGGAGATGATTCCCTCTCCGCAGGTGCCGGAGGCGATCTCCCGAATCCCCCGAGATGGGATTAGCGGCGGCGTCTCGGGAAGGTTTTCCGTATCGTGCCTCTCATCGGGGGTTTCGCGACGGAGGCTTTAAGTAGGCGGAAGGGCAGGTCAGGAGGCGCACGAGGCGCCGACACAACAGGGCCGCGCGGCCAGGGCCTGCCGCCGCCCGGCGTGTCGTCGCCGTGGCCCCACTTCGTGATCCTTTCGGTCTTCTGGAAGCTTCGGGCAAAAATAGGACCCTGGGCGTTGATTTCGTCTGTTCCGAGAATATTTCCTTACTAGGATTTCTGAAACCAAAAACAAGTAGAAAACAAAAAATCGTTCTTTCATCTCGTCAATAGGTTAAATGAAAATGCATAATAATGACATATAATGTGTATAAAACATGCGGTGAGTATCATCATAAAAGTAGCATGGAACATAAGAAATTATAGATACGTTTGGGACGTATCAGTCATCGGGATGGACAAATCCCACTCTTGATCCATATGCCTCAACTCATACTTTCCGAATACTTAATCCCACCTTTATAACCACCCATTTACGCAATGGCGTTTGATGTAATCAAAGTACCCTTCCGATATAAGTGATTTACATGATCTCATGGTCGAAGGACTAGGTAACTATGTATCGAAAGCTTATAGCAAATTGAACTTAATGACTTGATCTTATGCTACGCTTATTTGGGTGTATGTCCATTATATCATTCAACTAATGACATAACCTTGTTATTAATAACATCCAATGTTCATGATCACGAAACCATAATCATCTATTAATCAACAAGCTAGTTATACAAGAGGCTTACTAGGGACTCCTTGTTGTTTACATATCACACATGTATCAATGTTTCGGTTAATACAATTATAGCATGGTATGCAAACATTTATCATAAACACAAAGATATTATAATAACCACTTTATTATTGCCTCTTGGGCATATCTCCAATAGTCTCCCACTTGCACTAGAGTCAATAATCTAGTTTACATTTGTAAAGATATAACACCTTGGCCTTCTGGTGCTTATCATGTTTTGCTCACGGGAGAGGTTTCAGTCAACGGATCTGACATGCTCAGAAACGTATGTATTTTGCAATTCATTTGCGTCTTCACGCATCACTCATTTTCCAAATGAGTCGGCATTAAATATGTTTGGTCTTCTGGTGGAACCTTAATTCCGCGGTCTGAAATATGTCACTAATATTGTCACACACAATATAGCTTCAAAGTTCTAACACTATCGGAACTACACCAAGTTCTCAAAGAACTTCTTGACTTAACATCCTCAATCATTGTCAAAACAATGACATACTCTGCCTTCTTTTGTAGAATCTGTCACAATATTTAGAACTCATCTAAATCTAGCATAGACATCTTCTAGCTCATTGTGCTACCTTTTAAACAACACTTAGCCTAATTGAGATTGAAATTTATTTTTATATATGACCAAACTAATATCGGTGCAACACTTTACAACGATTTTGTTTGTCATTACCCCTATATATATATATATCCTTAGTTCTTCTAAAGTACTCAAGGATATTCTTACTGTCGTCCAATGATCATCACATGAATCATTCTGGTATATGCTCATAACACTTTAGAGCACAGGACATCTGATTATGTACATATTATTCGTGATCTAAAGTCACTCATGTGTTTTTACTCATTGAATGTCAAATACACTCAAGTCTTGTTAAACCTTCACATGAAAAGAACACCTTCTTAATATTTTTATATTGAACTACTTCAATATTCATTCTGTACTTTAACTTAAACTTATTATGTGTTTCAATCTATCTTCATAGATCTTGACACTAAATATGTTTCAATCCATATCCTTTCATTGAAGTTAATTCTCAATGAAACCTTTTAATCAAGTATATAATTACATCATTTATAACCAACTATATGTCATCTACATAAAGTATTATAAATATGTCTCAGCGCTCCCACTTAATTTCTTGCAAATGCAAGCATCTCATCGTTTCTGATGAAATCAAAAACTCTTTGACTATTTCATCCGGTGAAGATTCCAACTCCGCGATACTCACTTCATCCAATTGAAGTTTGTATACCTATCTAGTATTCCATGGACCAGCAAAACTCTTGGTTGTATCTTGTATACACCTTTAATACACACTTCTGTTAAGTAATGTATTTTGCCATCCTACTAGCATATCTCATAAAAGAAATATGTAGCGATTACTAGAATAATCCACATAGACTATAAGCATTGCTACGGAAGATCTAATCTTATCGTAGTCAACTCTTTGAACTTTGTCGTAAACAACTTTTCGACAAGTCGAGCTTCTTCAAGGATATTCCATCCAAGTCCATCAATTTTATAGATCCATTTACTTTCAAAAGTATTCACCTATCTTGGATTTCATGGCGCATAGCCATTTTAACGGAGTCAGGGCCCATCATAACTTCTTTGTATGTAGTTGGTTTATCATTGTTCAAAATCAATCCTTTGTTCACAAATCATTTATTTGATCACAAAGTAAACCATATCTACAAGGTTCAATAGGTACTTTGATCTCCATGACTATAACACTTTGTAGACATGCTATGATCGTCGTGGCCGCTTCCGGAACCATTTCCGATGCTGCGCTACTCTGATCATCATGCTCAGGTTCATAAACCTTATCAAGTTCCATTGTCCTCCCACTCAAATACTTCGCTAGAAACAATTTCTTGGAAATAAGTAAGAAACATCGACAAACACTTTTGTCTTTGTCTCCATAGTGGAAAGAATTCCCAATCAATTCTTTGGGATAACCAACAAAGACATTCATCCGATTTTGGTTGTAAACTTATTTACTTATGCTATGCATACCAAAAATTTAAGAAAGGACTATTAGGGTTTATACCCATGCCATAACTCGTATGGTGTCATTTCAACGGATTATGATGATGCTCTATTCAGTGTAAAAGCGGTAGTCTCTAAAGCATAATCCACAAAAATATAATGGCATCATTTTATTTTATCTCATCATTAATCCAACAAGGTTTGGATACGTCTCTCGGATACTCCATCATCACTATGATACTCCAAGAAACGTGAGTTGTAGAACAATTTCATAACTCTCTTAGATGTTCGCTAAAACTCGTAATTCAAATATTTCCACCATGATCAAATCATAGATATTTGACTTTTCCATTACGATGATTTCCACTTCATGCTGAAATTTATTTGAATCCATTCAAATGTTTCAAACTTCTTCCTTATCGAATAAATATATCCACATATATATACTCAATTCATTGTTGGAAGTTTTTATGAAGTAGAAGAATCTCCCGCACACAACTATGCCCAATGAACCATATACATCATCATGTATGTTTCCACTAAGTTAGTTGCCCGTTCAACTCTTGGCCTATGAACGGTATTTCAGTCATTCTCTTTAGAAGAGATTTGCAAGCGCCAAACGATTCAAAAATCAAATGACTCCAAAAATCCATTTGCATGGAGTTTCTTCATGCGTTCCTTTCTAACATGACCTAAATGGCGGTTCCACTAATAAGTGGAATTCATAAATCATTTGCCTTATGGCATTTTAGCGTCAGTGTTATGCATGTGTGTTTCACCATTAAGATTTATAATAACTTATCCATCGTACATGGAGTAATGTCATAATTTGAACAACTCATTGTTTTCATTTGACTAGAGCAAAATAACAATTATTAAGTTCTTTATTATAAATTCTAAGGGCTAGGTAGAATGCCAACGATAAACATAATAACACTTTATTATGTTCCAGACGTGCATTATTACCATAGTCCTTATCAGTCACTTAGGCCATCGATATTCTTGTATTGCGTTGTATTGTATGACATCTCATACCAACCAATCTGGTACAAATACCCAAGAATTTTATTATGTGACCAAACAAGGAATACATCCATAACATGTATATCATCTATATACACCTGAGCTAGACTTTCTAGTCTTTTCTTTCTTCTTTCTGCCAAAATATCTTTTGTAGTTTCTCTTTTAGCTTTCCTCATTCTCAGAAAACACTTCACCTTCAATAACTTCTAGGTCCATTGGTCAAATACCAATAACCTTGAGGTTCTTACTTTGAAGTTGATCATCATATGACAAGTGTTCCAGATTTCACTATTAGTAACTTTGTAATATGATGAACAATTTCACTCATAATTTTATCCATTGTATCATGATGACTTTCCGAGACCATGTCTGTACATGCTAGGCTCGTAAAGTTTTAACCTCAGTATTCGCATGTGCAAATCTGGCTTGCACCCGTTGTATGCACACGTAGAATCTATAACACCCGATCATCACGTGATGCTTCGAAACGACGAGTCTTAGCAATGGTGCATACTAAGGACGATCACTTCATGGATATGCGAATATTGTTAGTGCCCAACTAGTTGGAGGATTGGGACGCCTGGCGTCTTCAACCTTCGTACATTCCCATAAAACTTATGAGTTTATGTAGTCTCACTAGATTATATTCTATCATCTTGCAATAAGGTCTTAGATATCACATATATCTCATACCTTGCTTATTTCTGAAAACAAAATTTCCAGCTCCTTACTTTTCAAACAGATTTGAACTTCAAGTTTCACGGAGACAAGATGATTTTAGGTACTAATTGAAACCATTGTTCTTTGAATCAGCAATGTGAGGTTTACTAAAAGTTTGCGTGTCTTGATCTCCCCGGCAACGGCGCCAGAAAATATGCTTGATGGCGTGTAACACACACGTTCGTTGGGAACCCCAAGAGGAAGGTATGTTGCACACAGTAGCAAGTTTTCCCTCAGAAAGAAACCAAGGTTTATCGAACTGGGAGGAGCTAAGAAGTACACTAGAAGGTTGATGGCGGCGAGATGTAGTGCACAACACCAAGGATTCCGGCGCCAACGTGGAACTTGGGACAACACAACCAAAGTACTTTGGCCCAACGAAACAGTGAGGTTGTTAATCTCACCTCAAGTCATTGTGAACAAAGGATTTCATGTATAGTGTGGATGATGATTGTTTGCAGAAAACAGTAGAACAAGTATTGCAGTAGATTGTATTCAATTAAAAGAATGGACCGGGGTCCACAGTTCACTAGAGGTGTCTCCATAAGATAAATAGCATGTTGGGTGAACAAATTACAGTCGAGCAATTGACAAATAGAGAGGGCATGACCATGCACATACATGATATGATGAGTATTGTGAGATTTAATTGACATTACGACAAAGTACATAGACCGCTATCCAACGATGCATCTATGCCTAAAAAGTCCACCTTCAGGTTATCATCCTAACCCCTTCCGCATTGTTGTAAACAAAAGACAATTGCATTAAGTATGGTGTGTAATGTAATCAATAACTACATCCTTAGACATAATTAATGTTTTATCCCTAGTGGCAACAACACATCCACAACCTTAGAACTTTCTGTCACTGTCCTAGATTTAATGGAGGCATGAACCCACTATCGAGCATAAATACTCCCTTCCTCTTGGAGTTAAGAGCAAAAACTTGGCCAGAGCCTCTACTAATAACGGAGAGCATGTAAGATCATAAACAACACATAGGTAATAGATTGATAATCAACATAACATAGTATTCTCTATCCATCGGATCCCGACAAACACAACATATAACATTACAGATAGATGATCTTGATCATGTTAGGCAGCTCACAAGATCCGACAATGAAGCACATAAGGAGAAGACAACCATCTAGCTACCGCTATGGACCCATAGTCCAAAGGGTGAACTACTCACTCATCACTCCGGAGGCGACCATGGCGGTGAGAGTCCTCCCGGAGATGATTCCCCTCCGGCAGGGTGCCGGAGGCGATCTCCCGACCCCGAGATGGGATTGGCGGCGGCGGCGTCTCTCGGGAAGGTTTTCCGTATCGTGGCTCTCGGTACTGGGGGTTTCGCGACGAAGGCTATTTGTAGGCGGAAGGGCAGGTAAAGGGGCGTCACGAGGGGCCCACACCACAGGCCGGCGCGGCCAGGGCCTGGGCCGCGCCGCCCTGGTGTGTCGCCACCTCGTGGCCCCACTTCGACTCTCCTTCGGTCTTCTGGAAGCTTCGTGGCAAAATAGGACCCTGGGCTTTGATTTCGTCCAATTCCGAGAATATTTCCTTACTAGGATTTCTGAAACCAAAACAGCGTAAAACAGCAAATCGGCTCTTCGCATCTCACAGGTTAGTGCTTTAAAATGCATAAATACGACATATAATATGTATAAACATGTAGATATCATCAATAATGTATGGAACATAAGAAATTATCGATACGTTTCTGGAGACGCATCAAAGATCCCTGCTTAGTTCTCGCTCGGCCCCGAAAGGTGCAAACTATAACAAAGATAATTTCTGAGTGACATGCCATCATAACCTTGATCATACTATTGTAAGCATATGTAATGAATGCAACGATCAAAACAATGGTAATGACATGAGTAAACAAATTGAATCATAAAGCAAAGACTTTTCATGAATAGTACTTCAAGACAAGCATAAATAAGTCTTGCATAAGAGTTAACTCATAAAGCAATAAATCAAAGTAAAGGCATTGAACACAAAGGAAGATTAAGTTTCAGTGGTTGCTTTCAACTTGTAACATGTATATCTCATGGATAATTGTCAACATAGAGTAATATAACAAGTGCAATATGCAAGTATGTAGGAATCAATGCACAGCTCACACAAGTGTTTGCTTCTTGAGGTGGAGAGAAATAGGTGAACTGACTCAACATAAAAGTAAAAGAAAGTCCTTCAAAGAGGAAAGCATCGATTGCTATATTTGTGTTAGAGCTTTTATTTTGAAAACATGAAACAATTTTGTCAACGGTAGTAATAAAGCATATGTATCATGTAAATTATATCTTACAAGTTGCAAGCCTCATGCATAGTGTACTAATAGTGCCCGTACCTTTGTCCTAATTAGCTCGGATTAACACGGATTATCATTGCATAGCATATGTTTCAACCAAGTGTCACAAAGGGTTACCTCTATGCCGCCTGTACAAAGGTCTAAGGAGAAAGCTCGCATTGGATTTCTCGCTTGGATTATTCTCAACTTAGACATCCATACCGGGACAACATAGACAACAGATAATGGACTCTTCTTTAATGCATAAGCATTCAACAACAGTTAATATTCTCATAAGAGATTGAGGATTAATTGTCCACACTGAAACTTCCACCATGAATCATGGCTTTAGTTAGCGGCCCAATGTTCTTCTCTATCTAACATATGCATACTCAAACCATTTGATCATGAAAATCGCCCTTACTTCAGACAAGACGAACATGCATAGCAACTCACATGATATTCAACAAAGTGTTGATGGCGTCCCCAGGAACATGGTTATCGCACAACAAGCAACTTAAATAAGAGATAAAGTGCATAAGTACATATTTAATACCACAATAGTTTTTAAGGCTATTTTGTCCCATGAGCTATATATTGCAAAGGCGAATGATGGAAATTTAAAGGTAGCACTCAAGAATTACTTTGGAATGGCGGAGAAATACCATGTAGTAGGTAGGTATGGTGAACACAAATGGCATAGTGGTTGGCTCAAGGATTTTGGATGCATGAGAAGTATTCCTCCGATACAAGGTTTAGGCTAGTAAGGCTATTTGAAACAAAACACAAGGATGAATCGGTGCAGCAAAACTCACATAAAAGACATATTGTAAACATTATAAGACTCTACACCGTCTTTCTTGTTGTTCAAAACTCAATACTAGAAATTATCTAGACTTTAGAGAGACCAAATATGCAAACCAAATTTTAGCAAGCTCTATGTATTTCTCCATTATGGGTACAAAGTATATGATGCAAGAGCTAAAACATGAGCACAACAATTGCCAAGTATCAAATTATCTAAGACATTTTAGAATTACTACATGTAGCATTTCCGATTCCAACCATATAACAATTTAACGAAGAAGATTCAACCTTTCGCCATGAATACTATGAGTAAAGTCTAAGGACATATTTGTCCATATGCAACAACTGAGCGTGTCTCTCTCCCACACAATGAATGCTAGGATCCATTTTATTCAAACAAAACAAAACAAAAACAAAACCGACGCTCCAAGCAAAGTACATAAGATGTGATGGAATAAAAATATAGTTTCAGGGAGGAACCTGATAATGTTGTCGATGAAGAAGGGGAGGCCTTGGGCATCAAGCTTAGACGCTGAGTCTTCTTAAAATATGCAGAGGTGAACCACCGGGGCATCCCCAAGCTTAGAGCTTTCACTCTCCTTGATCATATTGTATCATCTTCCTCTCTTGATCCTTGAAAACTTCCTCCACACCAAACTCAAAACAACTCATTAGAGGGTTAGTGCACAATAAAAATTTACATGTTCAGAGGTGACATAATCATTCTTAACACTTCTGGACATTTCACAAAGCTACTGAATTAATGGATCAAAGAAATTCATCCAACATAGCAAAAGAGGCAATGCGAAATAAAAGGCAGAATCAGTTCAAAACAGAACAGTTCGTAAAGACGAATTTTAAATGGCACCAGACTTGCTCAAATGAAAATTCTCAAATTGAATGAAAGTTGCGTACATATCTGAGGATCACGCACGTAAATTGGCATATTTTTCTGAGCTACCTACAGAGAGGCAGGTCGAAATTCGTGACAGCAAAGAAATCTGTTACTGCGCAGTAATCCAAATCTAGTATGAACCTTACTATCAAAGACTTTACTTGGCACAACAATGCACAAAACTAAGATAAGGAGAGGTTGTTACAGTAGTAAACAACTTCCAAGACTCAAATATAAAATAAAGGTACTGTAGTAAAAACATGGGTTGTCTCCCATAAGCGCTTTTCTTTAACGCCTTTCAGCTAGCCGCAGAAAGTGCAAATCAAGTATTATCAAGAGATGAAGCATCAACATTACCTTGGGCTTTACCCTTACCTTTCTTGTTCTTTTTCTTACTCTTTGATTTAGGGAATATATGTCTACCCCCGGGTGTAGAGGTGAATTTTAGGGTGCCTTCTCCCATATCTATGACTGCTCCCAATAGTTTCAGCAGGGATCTTCCGAGTGTGATTTGTCCTGTTCCTACACATTCAATAACAAGATAATCAATGGATATTGTTCTCCCAAGAACGGTTGTATGCACACCCGCAGCTATTCCTTTAGGAATTATAACAGAGTTATCAATAAGAGTTATTCCTTCTCCCCCTTCAATGAATCCCCAAAGTTGCAAAGATTCATGAATACTCTTAGGCATTAAGCAAAATTCAGACATAATATCACAATTGGCATGAAGAGTTTGGTCACCGATAACAATTTTAATAGTAGGATCCCATAATGAAGGTTCAGAGTTCACTAAAACTTGATCAAGACGGTTACGAACATATCTATAATTTTCATTCAAGCGAGATGCACTTGGCGTGTATTTCACACGTTCGTTGGGCAACCCCAAGAGGAAGGTATGATGCGCACAACAGCAAGTTTTCCCTCAGAAAGAAACCAAGGTTTATCGAACCAGGAGGAGCCAAGAAGCACGTTGAAGGTTGATGGCGGCGGGATGTAGTGCGGCGCAACACCGGGGATTCCGGCGCCAACGTGGAACCTGCACAACACAACCAAAGTACTTTGCCCCAACGAAACAGTGAGGTTGTCAATCTCACCGGCTTGCCGTAAAAAGGATTAACCCGGATTGTGTGGAAGATGATTGTTTGCAGAGAAATAGTAAAACAAGTATTGCAGTAGATTGTATTTCAGAAAGAGAATTGGACCGGGGTCCACAGTCCACTAGAGGTGTCTCTCCCATAAGACGAACAACATGTTGGGTGAACAAATTCGGGCAATTGACAAATAGAGAGGGCACCGCAATGCACATACATGACATGATAAATATAGTGAGATTTAATTGGGCATTACGACAAAGTACATAGACCGCCATCCAACTGCATCTATGCCTAAAAAGTCCACCTTCAAGTTATCATCCGAACCCCCTCCGTATTAAGTTGCAAAGCAACAGACAATTGCATTAAGTATGGTGCGTAATGTAACTAGTGACTACATCCTTGAACATAGCACTAATGTTTTATCCCTAGTGGCAACAACACAACACAACCTTAGAACTTTCTGTCACTGTCCCAGGTGTCAATGCAGGCATGAACCCACTATCGAGCATAAGTACTCCCTCTTGGAGTTAAAAGCATCTACTTGGCCAGAGCATCTACTAATAACGGAGAGCATGCAAGATCATAAATAGCACATAAGCATAACTTTGATAATCAACATAACAAGTATTCTCTATTCATCGGATCCCAACAAACGCAACATATAGAATTACATATAGATGATCTTGATCATGATAGGCAGCTCACAAGATCCGACAATGATAGCACAATGGGGAGAAGACAACCATCTAGCTACCGCTATGGACCCATAGTCCAGGTAGACTACTCACTCATCACTCCTGGAGGCGACCATGGCGGTAGAGTCCTCCGGAGATGATTCCCCTCTCCGGCAGGGTGCCGGAGGCGATCTCCGGATCCCCCGAGATGGGATCGGGCGACGGGGCGTCTCAAGAAGGTTTTCCACGTGGCTCGAGACCGGAGGTTTCGTCACGGAGGCTTTAAGTAGGCGGAAGGGCAAGTCAAGAGGCGGCACGGGGCCCACACCATAGGCCGCGCGGCTGGGGCCGCGCCGCCCTAGGGTTTGGCCACCCCGTGGCCCCTCTTCGTCTCGTCTTCGGTCTTCTGGAAGCTTCGTGAGAAAATAGGCCCCTGGGCTTTTATTTCGTCCAATTCCGAGAATATTTCTTTACTAGGATTTCTGAAACCAAAAACAGCAGAAAACAGTGGCACTTCGGCATCTTGTTAATAGGTTAGTTCCAGAAAATGCACGAATATGACATAAAGTGTGCATAAAACATGTAGATAACATCAATAATGTGGCATGGAACACAAGAAATTATCGATACGTTGGAGACGTATCAGCATCCCCAAGCTTAGTTCTGCTCCTCGAGTAGGTAAACGATAACAAAGATAATTTCTGGAGTGACATGCCATCATAATCTTGATCATACTATTTGTAAAGCATATGTAATGAATGCAGCGATCAAAACAATGGTAATGACATGAGTAAACAAGTGAATCATAAAGCAAAGACTTTTCATGAATAGCACTTCAAGACAAGCATCAATAAGTCTTGCATAAGAGTTAACTCATAAAGCAATAATTCAAAGTAGAGGTATTGAAGCAACACAAAAGAAGATTAAGTTTCAGCGGTTGCTTTCAACTTGTAACATGTATATCTCATGGATATTGTCAACATAGAGTAATATAATAAGTGCAATCAAGTATGTAGGAATCAATGCACAGTTCACACAAGTGTTTGCTTCTTGAGGTGGAGAGAAATAGGTGAACTGACTCAACATTGAAAGTAAAAGAATGGTCCTCATAAAGGAAAAGCATCGATTGCTATATTTGTGCTAGAGCTTTGATTTTGAAAACATGAAACAATTTTGTCAACGGTAGTAATAAAGCATATGCATCATGTAAATTATATCTTATAAGTTGCAAGCCCTCATGCATAGTGTACTAATAGTGTCCGCACCTTGTCCTAATTAGCTTGGACTACATGGATTATCACTCTAACATATGCTTTAACCAGTTTCACAAAGGTACCTCTATGCACATACAAAGGTCTAAGGAGAAAGTCGCATTTGGATTTCTCGCTTTTGATTATTCTCAACTTAGACATCCATACCGGGACAACATAGACAATAATGGACTCCTCTTTTAATGCTTTAAGCATTTGACAACAATTAATTCTTTTCTCATTAGAGATTTGAGGATATTTGTCCAAAACTGAAACTTCCACCATGAATCATGGCTTTAGTTAGCGGCCCAATGTTCTTCTCTCACAATATGCATGCTCAAACCATTCAACTCAGTGTAGATCGCCCTTACTTCAGACAAGACGAACATGCATAGCAACTCACATGAAATTCAACAATGAGTTGATGGCGTTCCCCAAACATGGTTATCGCACAACAAGCAACTTAATAAGAGATAAAGTGCATAATTACATATTCAATACCACAATAGTTTTTAAGCTATTTGTCCCATGAGCTATATATTGCAAAGGTAAATGATGGAATTTTTAAAGGTAGCACTCAAGCAATTTACTTTGGAATGGCGGAGAAATACCATGTAGTAGGTAGGTATGGTGGACACAAATGGCATAGTGTTTGCTCAAGGATTTTGGATGCATGAGAAGTATTCCCTCTCGATACAAGGTTTAGGCTAGCAAGGTTATTTGAAACAAACACAAGGATGAACCGGTGCAGCAAAACTCACATAAAAGACATATTGTAAACATTATAAGACTCTACACCGTCTTCCTTGTTGTTCAAACTCAATACTAGAAATTATCTAGACCTTAGAGAAACCAAATATGCAAACCAAATTTTAGCATGCTCTATGTATTTCTTCATTAATGGGTGCAAAACATATGATGCAAGAGCTTAAACATGAGCACAACAATTGCCAAGTATCACATTACCCAAGACATTTATAGCAATTACTACATGTATCATTTTCCAATTCCAACCATATAACAATTTAACGAAGGAGAAACTTCGCCATGAATACTATGAGTAGAAACCAAGGACATATTTGTCCATATGCTACAGCGGAGCGTGTATCTCTCCCATAAAGTGAATGCTAGGATCCATTTTATTCAAACAAAACAAAAACAAAAACAAACCGACGCTCCAAGAAAAAGCACATAAGATGTGGCCGAATAAAAATATAGTTTCAGGGGAGGAACCTGATAATTTGTCGATGAAGAAGGGGATGCCTTGGGCATCCCCAAGCAGACGCTTGAGTCTTCTTAATATATGCAGGGGTGAACCACGGGTGCATCCCCGCTTAGAGCTTTCACTCTCCTTGATCGTGTATCATCCTTCTCTCTTGATCCTTGAAAACTTCTCCACACCAAACTCGAAACAACTCATTAGAGGGTTAGTGCACAATATAAATTGACATATTCAGAGGTGACACAATCATTCTTAACACTTCTGGACATTGCATAATGCTACTGGACATTAGTGGATCAAAGAAATTCATCCAACATAGCGAAAGAGGCAATGCGAAATAAAAGGCAGAATCTGTCAAAACAGAACAGTTCATATTGACGAATTTTAAAATGGCACCAGACTTGCTCAAACGAAAATGCTCAAATTGAATGAAAGTACATATCTGTGGATCATGCTCGTAAATTGGCTTAATTTTCTGAGCTACCTACAGGGAGGTAGACCCAGATTCGTGACAGCAAAGAAATCTAAACTGCGCAGTAATCCAAATCTAGTACTTACTTTTCTATCAACGGCTTAACTTGGCACAACAAAACTCAAAACTAAGATAAGGAGAGGTTGCTACAGTAGTAAACAACTTCCAAGACACAAAATAAAAACAAAATACTGTAGGTAAAAACATGGGTTGTCTCCCATAAGCGCTTTAACGCCAGCTAGCGCAGAAGTGTGTATCAAGTATTATCAAAGATGGTACATTCTCAGCGGGTGTGGGTTCTTCTCAACCAGGCATATTATATTAGATACATAAGTTTTAGCATCTCCCTTTTCATTAGTCTTAGGCGTGCTACTCTCATCAAACAAATTTTCAGGAACAAGCCAAGCATAATTATTTTCTAGTGCATCATTCATAGCTAGGAGCTTGCATGGTATTGGTGCTTTGATCTCCTCCATCATCAATATTATTAGTGTATCTTATTCTATCCATATCCATCTTTTCAAGGAGACTAACAAAATTAGTAGGAGAACCAAGCATATTAAATTTAGCAAAGACCTTTCTAGCTTCTCTTGCTAGACCACCAAATTCTCTAAGAAGGGTTTCTAAAACAAAATCTTTCTTTTCCCCTTCTTCCATATCACCAAGTGTGAAAAACATGTGTTGGATTATAGGATTAAGATTAACAAATTTGGTTTCCAACAAGCGAACTAAATGCGCAGCAGCAATTTCATAAGTAGGCGCAAGGTCTACCAAGTGTCTATCTTCAAAATTTTCAATGGTACTAACATGGTTGAAGAATTCTTCTATATTATTTCTCCCAACTATAGACCCACGTCCTACCGGTATGTTCTTTGTGGTAAAATTAAAAGGAAACATGATGAAATAAGTAAAGCAAATGCTAGTAACTAATTTTTTTGTATTTTGATTTAGTGCAGCAAACAAAGTAGTAAATAAAATAAAGCAAGACAAAAACAAAGTAAAGAGATTGAGAAGTGGAGACTTCCCTTGCAGCGTGTCTTGATGCGCTAGAAAATATGCTTGATGGCGTGTATTTCACACGTTCGTTGGGCAACCCCAAGAGGAAGGTATGATGCGCACAACACAGTTTCCCCTCAGAAAGAAACCAAGGTTTATCGAACCAGGAGGAGCCAAGAAGCACGTTGAAGGTTGATGGCGTGGGATGTAGTGCGCAACACCGGAGATTCCTACACAACGTGAACCCGTACAACACAACCAAAGCACTTTGCCCCAACGAAACGGTGAGGTTGTCAATCTCACTGGCTTCAACAAAGGATTAACGTATTGTGTGGAAGATGATTGTTTACAGAGAGTCAAGAAACAAGTATTGCAAGAGATTGTATTTCAGTAAAGAATTGGACCGGGGTCCACAACACTAGAGGTGTCTCTCCCATAAGACTACATGTTGGGTGAACAAATTACAGTTGGGCAATTGACAAATAGAGAGGGCACCGCAATGCACATACATGACATGATAAATATAGTGAGATTTAATTGGCATTACGACAAAGTACATAGACCGCCATCCAACCGCATCTATGCCTAAAAAGTCCACCTTCAGTTATCATCCAACCCTCCAAATATTAAGTTGCAAAGCAACATACAATTGCATTAAGTATGGTGCGTAATGTAACTATGACTACATCCTTGAACATAGCACTAATGTTTTATCCCTAGTGGCAACAACACAACACAACCTTAGAACTTTCTGTCACTGTCCCAGGTGTCAATGCGGCATGAACCCACTATCGAGCATAAGTACTCCTCTTGGAGTTAAAAGCATCTACTTGGCCAGAGCATCTACTAATAACGGAGAGCATGCAAGATCATAAATAGCACATAAGCATAACTTTGATAATCAACATAACAAGTATTCTCTATTCATCGGATCCCAAAAAGCAACATATAGAATTACATATAGATGATCTTGATCATGATAGGCAGCTCACAAGATCCAATGATAGCACAATGGGAGAAGACAACCATCTAGCTACCGCTATGGACCCATAGTCCAGGTAGACTACTCACTCATCACTCCGGAGCATGGCGGTAGAGTCCTCCCGAGATGATTCCCCTCTCCGGCAGGCTAGGCGATCTCCGGATCCCCGAGATGGGATCCGGCGACGGCTGCCTCGGGTTTTCCGTATCGTGGTTCTTCGCATCGGGGTTTCGCAGGAGGTCGGTAGGCGGAAGGGCAAGTCAAGAGGCGGCACGGGGCCCGCACCAGGCCGGCCGCGCAGCCAGGGGGTGGGGCCGCGCCGTAGGGTTTGGCCACCCCGTGGCCCCTCTTCGTCTCGTCTTCGGTCTTCTCGGGAAGCTTCGTGAGAAAATAGGCCTCCGGGCTTTATTTCGTCCATTCCGAGAATATTTCTTTACTAGGATTTCTGAAACCAAAAACAGCAGAAAACAGCAATCGGCACTTCCATCTTGTTAATAGGTTAGTTCAGAAAATGCACGAATATGACATAAAGTGTGCATAAAACATGTAGATAACATCAATAATGTGGCATGGAACATAAGAAATTATCGCGTTGGAGATGCACTTGTCTCAAGAGTGTTTAATCTATTATAAATGCTAATAAGGGATGAATCAAAGTTATTAGCTGAATCATGTGATGCAACCAACTTCTTTATGGCATTAAAAGCTTGATCCCCATTGCAATGAAGGAAATCTCCTCCCACTACAGCATCCAAGGCATATCTATAGCGAATCATAAGACCAAAATAAAAATTACTAAGGAGCAAACTTAGAGTCATTTGAGGTTCAACTTTACGATAAGAATCAAAAATTCTAGACCAAGCATCTTTAAAACTCTCCTCATCCCCTTGTTTAAAAGTAAAGACTAATTCCTCAGGTGAAGAAGTAACAGGCGCAGAACTAGACATGGTAACAAAAGTAAAATGCAAGTAACTAATTTTTTTGTGTTTTTGATATAAAGTGCAAGACAGTAAATAAAGTAAAGCTAGCAACTAATTTTTTGTGTTTTGATATAATGCAGCAAACAAAGTAGTAAATAAAATAAAGCAAGACAAAAACAAAGTAAAGAGATTGGATTGTGGAGACTCCCCTTGCAGCGTGTCTTGATTTCCCACTGCGCCAAAAGAGCTTGATGGCGTGTAACACACACGTTCGTTGGGAACCCCAAGAGGAAGGTATGTTGCACACAAAGCAAGTTTTCCCTCGAAAGAAACCAAGGTTTATCAACCAGGAGGAGTGATGGTGCTGACACACGCCTGGGAACCCGAAGAGGAAGGTATGATGCGCACAGCGCAAGTTTTCCCTCAAAAAGAAACCAAGGTTTATCGAACTAGAGGAGGCAAGAAGCACGTTGAAGGTTGATGGCGGCGGGATGTAGTGCGCAACACCAGAGATTCCGGCAACGTGAACCTGCACAACAAACAAAGTACTTTGCCCCAACGAACCAGTGAGGTTGTCAATCTCATCGGCTTGCTGTAACAAAGGATTAACCGTATTGTGTGGAAGATGATTGTTTGCAAAGAACAGTAAAGAACAAGTATTGCAGTAGATTGTATGCTATATAAAGAATGGACCGGGGTCCACAGTCACTAGAGGTGTCTCTCCCATAAGATAAAAGCATGTTGGGTGAACAAATTACAGTCGGGCAATTGACAAATAGAGAGGGCATAACAATGCACATACATGTCATGATAAGTATAGTGAGATTTAATTGGGCATTACGACAAAGTACATAGACCGCCATCCAACTGCATCTATGCCTAAAAAGTCCACCTTCAGGTTATCATCCGAACCCTTCCATATTAAGTTGCAAACAACAGACAATTGCATTAAGTATGGTGCGTAATGTAATCAACAACTACATCCTGAGACATAGCATCAATGTTTTATCCCTAGTGGCAATAAAATCATCCACAACCTTAGAACTTTCTGTCACTGTCCCAGATATCAATGGAGGCATGAACCCACTATCGAGCATAAATACTCCCTCTTGGAGTTAAGAGCAAAAACTTGGCCACAGCCTCTACTAATAACGGAGAGCATGCAAGATCATAAACAACACATAGGTAATAACTTGATAATTAACATAACATAGTATTCTATCCATCGGATCCCGACAAACACAACATATAGCATTACAGATAGATGATCTTGATCATGTTAGGCAGCTCACAAGATCCAACAATGAAGCACAATGAGGAGAAGACAACCATCTAGCTACCGCTATGGACCCATAGTCCAGGGTGAACTACTCACTCATCACTCCGGAGGCGACCATGGTGTAGAGTCCTCCGGGAGATGAATCCCTCGGCAGGGTGCGGAGGAGATCTCCTTAATCCCCCGAGATGGGATTGGCGGCGGCGGCGTCTCGTTAGGTTTTCCGTATCGTGGCTCTCAGTACTGGGGGTTTCGCGACGGAGGCTATTTGTAGGCGGAAGGGCAGGTCAAGAGGCGGCACGAGGGGCCCACACCATAGGTCGGCGCGGCCAGGGCCTGGGCCGCGCCGCCCTGTGGTGTCGCCACCTCGTGGCCCCACTTCGACTCTCCTTCGGTCTTCTGGAAGCTTCGTGGCAAAATAGGACCCTGGGCGTTGATTTCGTCCAATTCCGAGAATATTTCGTTACTAGGATTTCGAAACCAAAAACAGCAGTAGCAACTGTTCTTCGGCATCTTGTTAATAGGTTAGTTCCAGAAAATGCACGAATATGACATAAAGTGTGCATAAAACATGTAGATATCATCAATAATGTGGCATGGAACATAAGAAATTATCGATACGTTGGAGACGTATCAGCATCCCCAAGCTTCGTCCCGAGCAGGTAAAACGATAACAAAGATAATTTCTGAAGTGACATGCCATCATAACCTTGATCATACTATTTGTAAACATATGTAATGAATGCAACGATCAAAACAATGGTAATGACATGAGTAAACAAGTGAATCATATAGAAAAGACTTTTCATGAATAGTACTTCAAGACAAGCATCAATAAGTCTTGCATAAGAGTTAACTCATAAAGCAATAAATCAAAGTAAAGGTATTGAAGCAACACAAAGGAAGATTAAGTTTCAATGGTTGCTTTCAACTTATAACATGTGTATCTCATGGATAATTGTCAACATAGAGTAATATAACAAATGCAATGCAAGTAATAGGAATCAATGCACTGCCACACAAGTGTTTGCTTCTTGAGATGGAGAGAGATAGGTGAACTGACTCAACATAAAAGTAAAAAGAATGGTCCTTGAAAGAGGAAAGCGATTGCTATATTTGTGCTAGAGCTTTTATTTTGAAAACATGAAACAATTTTGTCAACGGTAGTAATAAAGCATATGAGTTATGTAAATTATATCTTACAAGTTGCAAGCCTCATGCATAGTATACTAATAGTGCCCGCACCTTGTCCTAATCAGCTTGGACTACCAGATCATCGCAATACACATGTTTTAACCAAGTGTCACAAAGGGGTACCTCCATGCCGCCTGTACAAAGTCTAAGGAGAAAGCTCGCATTTTGGATTTCTCGCTTTTGATTATTCTCAACTTAGACATCCATACCGGACAACATGGACAACAGATAATGGACTCCTCTTAAATGCATAAGCATGTAGCAAAAATTATTATTCTCATATGAGATTGAGGATATATGTCCAAAACTGAAACTTCCACCATGAATCATGGCTTTAGTTAGCGGCCCAATGTTCTTCTCTAACAATATGCATGCTCCAACCATTAAGGTGGTAGATCTCTCTTACTTCAGACAAGACGGACATGCATAGCAACTCACATGATATTCAACAAAGAATAGTTGATGGCGTCCCCAGAAACATGGTTATCGCACAACAAGCAACTTAATAAGAGATAAAGTGCATAAGTTCATATTCAATACCACAATAGTTTTTAAGCTATTTGTCCCATGAGCTATATATTGCAAAGGCGAATGATGGAATTTTAAAGGTAGCACTCAAGCAATTTACTTTGGAATGGCGGAAAATACCATGTAGTAGGTAGGTATGGTGGACACAAATGGCATAGTGGTTGGCTCAAGGATTTTGGATGCATGAGAAGTATTCCCTCTCGATACAAGGTTTAGGCTAGCAAGGTTATTTGAAACAAACACAAGGATGAACGGTGCAGCAAAACTCACATAAAAGACATATTGTAAACACTATAAGACTCTACACCATCTTCCTTGTTGTTCAAAACTCAATACTAGATATTATCTAGACTCTAGAGAAACCAAATATGCAAACCAAATTAGCAAGCTCTATGTGTTTCTTCATTAATGGGTGCAAAGTATATGATGCAAGAGCTTAAACATGAGCACAACAATTGCCAAGTATCAAATTATCCAAGACATTTTAGAATTACTACATGTAGCATTTTCCAATTCCAACCATATAACAATTTAACGAAGAAGAAACTTCGCCATGAATACTATGAGTAGAGCCTAAGGACATACTTGTCCATATGCTACAGCGGAGCGTGTCTCTCTCCCACAAAGTGAATGCTAGGATCCATTTTATTCAAACAAAACAAAAACAAAAACAAACCGACGCTCCAAGCAAAGTGCATAAGATGTGACGGAATAAAAATATAGTTTCAGGGGAGGAACCTGATAATGTTGTCGATGAAGAAGGGGATGCTTTGGGCATCCCCAAGCTTAGACGCTTGAGTCTTCTTAGAATATGCAGGGGTGAACCACGGCATCCCCAAGCTTAGAGCTTTCACTCTCCTTGATCATATTGTATCATACTCCTCTCTTGATCCTTGAAAACTTCCTCCACACCAAACTCAAAACAACTCATTAGAGGGTTAGTGCACAATAAAAATTAACATGTTCAGAGGTGACACAATCATTCTTAACACTTCTGGACATTGCATAAAGCTACTGGACATTAATGGATCAAAGAAATTCATCCAACATAGCAAAAGAGGCAATGCGAAATAAAAGGCAGAATCTGTCAAAACAGAACAGTTCGTAAAGACGAATTTTAAAATGGCACCAGACTTGCTCAAATGAAAATTCCCAAATTGAATGAAAGTTGCGTACATATCTGAGGATCACTCACGTAAATTGGCTTAATTTTCTGAGTTACCTACAGAGAATTAGACCCAGATTCGTGACAGCAAAGAAATCTGTTTCTGGCAGTAATCCAAATCTAGTATTCACTTTACTATCAAAGACTTTACTTGGCACAACAAAACATAAAACTAAGATAAGGAGAGGTTGCTACAGTAGTAAACAACTTCCAAGACTCAAATATAAAACAAAATTACTGTAGTAAAAACATGGGTTGTCTCCCATAAGCGCTTTTCGCCTTTCAGCTAGGCGCAGAAAGTGTGTATCAAGTATTATCGAGAGATGGAGCATTGATATCATAAGCTCCCCCATCTGTAGTGGTACTAAGGGCTTTGTCAATTTTAGGCTTATAATAATATTTCTTTGGTTTAGGCACTTTAGAGGCATACATGAACTTTTGCTCCTTACCCACATAAGCTTTTTCTCTAAACTTTATAGATGAAAAGGTTGAACCCAAGGTTCCCATAGCTTTTTCAAGTTCACCAATCCTATTGATTTGATCATCATGGATAACACAAGTTCCTAGGACACTAATTCTTTCATCAATTCCTCCTAAGGATTTATCAAGTTCATCAGTTTTATCAAGTAACATTTCCAATTTAGTTTCAACACTTGGAAAATTTTTCTCTATGGTTTCCAATTTTTTCATAACATCCTCAAGGGAGGTTTCAATTTTAGTTTCATTAACAGGTGGTGTTCCAAATAAACTCTCAATAATGCAACTAGCTTCTAAAGCGGGAGCGCCTAGGAAGTTACCTCCCGCGAGACAATCAAGAACATATCTATTCCAACTAGAGATACCAACATAAAAATTCCTGAGTAGGATAGTGGTGGAGTGTTTCTTAGTGCACCTATTATGGGCATCACTAATTCTATACCAAGCATCTTTTAAACATTCTCCCCCTTGTTGCTTAAATGAACGAACTTCAACTTAGAGTGACATGGTAGTAAAAGTAAACTAGATAAAGTAAATGCAAGTAACTAATTTTTTTGTGTTTTTGATATAGAGAGCAAGACAGTAAATAAAGTAAAACTTGTCGTGGTATTGTCACGGCATATGCCATAGGGTGGCTAATCGAAGGGGCTCCTGAGAGATCTCACGGCGGTATCCGGAGCGGGTATGGGCACGAGCGACACGGCGACGTACCCAGGTTCGAGGCCCTCCGATGGAGGTAAAACCTCTACTCCTGCTAGAGTGTATATGATGATCACACAATACAATGGTGCTCCTAGAGCTGTGTCCGGCTGGGCCTGAGAGGCTAAGGGAGACGATGGTCTCTCTCACAGGGCAGCTCTGTAGGTGGGTGAAAGCAATAAATGATCGATCCCCTGCACGAGAGGGGGTAGTGCGGCTTATATAGGCACCGGCACTTTACATATAAGACCCTATAGTCTACTGGCCGGCTTGGCCGGCTCCGGCATCCGCTCCTTCCCGAGGCGGTGACGTCAGGAGTGGTTGAGGCATCGTGGCCTGTCCCATCCGGCTGCCAGGTCAGCGGTATGGAGAGGAGATGTCCCTGTCGCCGTCGCACTGGGAGCGCACGGATCGTAAGCCCTGACTGCCCCGTGCGTGGCCTGCTGTTCACGTGCTCCCTTACGGGAAGATGAAGTCAACATGGACTTTGGGAACCCGATCACCAACCCGCTCCTTCCAAAGGCAAGACTCACGACCTCGAGTCGGTCCGAGGTGCACCTCGTCGGACATGGCTTAGAAGCGGCCCAGCTGCTGGCACGGCCGTAGCCAGGCCGACTAGGACCTAGAGCCAGCCGGCTTACTCACCCGCCACGGCTCCACCGCTTCCTCCCGCCTTGCGCGAGCCGCGCAAGTGGTCACCGGTCGCCCGTCCATTGCCCTCACCGGGTCTTCCCCGCACATTACCCCGGCCGGTAAGGTCCTGCGCCTAGAAGGACCTAGGCAGGTTTTCCTGGCTGAATGTATTTGCGCACTTGGAGGGCCGACCGAGACATCCAGCCGCTCGCCCTCATCCGCCTGCTCCTGCCGGGCTTCTAGCCGGCCGCTTACACTTTACAGTTTTCGCTTTCTCGCAAGATCGATGGCGCCTCCGCCTTACTGATGAATTTTGATTCGGTTGAACTTATTGTCCGGCTCCGGCTTGCGCGCCGGGGTCTCCGCCGCCTCGGGCCTGCGCGACTTGACGTCGACGCCTGGCCGGCCGTCGGTTCGTCTGGTCACATCAATGTCCCGGATCCGGTGCGGTAGTGGGCGACGTGGTGTGGCCGTTTCGTAGTGTTGTGGGTGGGAGGAGTTACGGCGCAGTAAATCCGGGACGTGGCCCACGACCGCCACTTGGAGGCCAACCGCCCGCGGCAGGCGGCTATAAATGCCGCGGGGGAGGCATCGAGGCGTCCACTGGCCCTCTTCTTCCTCCTCGTGCTCTGCTTCCATCTCTCTCCGGCGAGCTCACCGTCGCTCCCTTCCGCTGGCGAACTCCGGCGGCGATTCTCCACCGATCCGCCGCCGCCACTCCGTCAATCCGGCGCCACGGGGCCGCGCGTCTCGACGGAGCGTCCTCAGCCGCCGTTGTCGCCGCCGCGGTCGCAAGGTTCTTCCTCGCCGTTCAGCCTCTCCTGGTCGTCTTCTTCCTCGTCCTCGTCCATGGCGTCTCCCAGCGGATCGTGGAGGGGCTCCTACATGCGGGAGGACGACATCGAGCGCCTGGTGCGCCTCCGGCGGATCCCGCGGTCGGTCATCACGCGGGCGCGGCGAGGAGGAGCCCAACCAGAGCCCGCGAGCGCTGTCTTCGCGCACCTGATCGCGGGCTGGGCCTGCCGGCTTCGACGTTCTTCCACCTTCCTCGACCACTTCGCTCCAGCCGCATCACCTGCCGGCCAACGCGTGCGTCCTCCTGAGCTGCTTCCGTTCATGGAGGCTACGCCGGCTTGTGGCCCGACATCGACCTCTGGAGCCGGCTCTTCTACTTGAAGGCCCAACCAACGGGCCGCCTCGAGCCTGCGGCGCCGCTCGATCTACACCCGGCCTGGTACGCCTTTCCCCAAAATCCCCACCGTCGTCCGGTGAAGAACGGCAGATGTCATTCTTCTACGTGCGCAACGAGGGGGCGCTCGTCGACCGGATCAACTTGCCGGAGTTCAACCCGGCTCCTCCAGTCGGCCGGATCAACTGGAGCCACAACGCCCGCTCGACGGATCAGAACGCCGAGGTGAACCTGCTTTGGGACTTCCTGGCGACAGCCACCGATGGCGGGCTGACTGCCGAAGATCTCCTCTGCACCATCGCCGAGCGCCGGGTGCTGCCGCTCCAGATGCGCACCCACAAGATCGGGCACATGTCCGGCCGGTTCGATCCGAACCGGACGTCCAAGGTGCCGCTCACCAAGGCCCAGGTGGCCAGCCGGGTGAACCACATCACCAAGGCGAACCTGTCGGAGGACTGGAGCTACGGGCTGGCGCCTTGCGACAGGGACCATCCACCGGCGCGGGTAAGCCTCGTGTCTTTGCCATTTTCCGGCTTGCGGCTGCGAGGCCGACTTCCTTTTTCTTCTGCCGACTTCCGGCTTGTCATATGTTCATGTTTTTTCTGTCTTTCTAGCTTTTTGAGCGCCAGAACGCCGAGGACGGCGACCTGGCGACGAAGAGGTGGACGCCGGATCACGTCGATCCGGCTGACCAAGCCGGCGAACATGCCGGCGACGACGACCTGCCTGATCTAGGCGGCCAGGGGGAGCGCAATCCGCCCCCTTCACCGGAGCAGCAAGAGGAGGAGGAGCCGGCGACGTCCGGCACGGGGCCCATCCCCGCCGTGCCTCTGCGTACGAGGCCGCCAAGCACCACGGCGACTTCGGCGCCCAAGGGCACGAAGCGAGCCGGCTCCACCCGCCTTGGAGGCGAAGGCGAAGAAGCAGCGCCGGCAGCAGCCAAAGACGGTCCCGGAGCAGGCCGGGTGAGCTCTTTCTCTCCTTGTTTGATTCCTTTTCTTTCCTTACTTTTATGCTTATTATCTCTCTGTTTATCCGGCTAGGGTCCCTATCAAGTTTGCCCAGGGCGGCGGCTCCCGGCAAGCTCCGCGCGTTGTGTCGCCGCTTCCCGCGAGGAGGGGACGCCGCAGCCTTCTGGCGCACCTACGCCGCCGCCGCCTGCAAGTACTCGCCGCTCAGGGGCGCCTTCTTTCCGTGCCGCTGGCCTCAGCGCGATCGCGGCACGCGTGCTGAGCCGGCTCGCTGGTGACGCTGGACGACATGTTCCCGGGCCGGACCCGTCTCCGGCTGCTGGGGTGGCTTGGGCATGCCGCCGTTGACCGAGTCGGAGCCGGCGCTCTGCGCCGCCCGCGACCGGAACCGGAGCCGGCAGGGCTGCGCCGCCCACGGTGGTGTTGGACGAAAGCCCGGAGGCACCTCAGGCGCCGGAGACGACTGGGCCGGCCGGGCCATCTGCTGCGCCCGGAGCGACGCCGCCGCCGCAGCCGACGACGGAGGAACCGCCCGCAGGAGCCGGCGAGAGACGAGCCGGCGCGCACGGAGGGCGCCGACTCGCGCGCGTTGGTGAGGACGGGAACCCATCGGCATCGCCGCAAGGCCTGCACGTGGCCAAGGGCGCACTTCTTCTTCAGGTGCCGTCCGCCTCCGACTCCAGCCTCGGCTCGGCTGCCACCATGGAGCAGGCGTGGCTCCGTGCCGACTCCTACGAGGTGACCAGCCGGGAGGGGAACCCCGGCCAAGCATCGGTGGAGATGTTCTTCTCCAGCCTGCAGGCCAATCTCAAGGCCAGGGCAGCCGAGGCCGCGGCTAACGTTGCCAAGGTAGGAAGCCGGCAAGGTAAGCTTCGACTGTTTTTGATCTGATTATTATCCTGGTAGCCCTCCGAGGCATGGGCCGGCTGCTTGGAGCCGGCACGGGTTTCGCCTGATCGACTAACTTTCTTTTCCTTAGGCTGTGATGGACCGGCGCACCACTTTGTACAATCGCGCCGTCACCCATTACCACAAGGCCAAGCTGGACCGGGCCGACTTGGCCCGCGAGCTGGAAGCCGTCAAGGGTAAGCTCTATGCTTCTTTCGACTTGATGTCTTATTTTCTCTAGTCTTGGTTGGCTGACATTTCTTTCCGGCCGCCTCGCAGTTGAAGCCGCCAAGGTCCCGCAGCTGGAGGCGGATCTCCGGGCTGCTCGCGCCCAGTGCGCCGAGAGCGAGGAGGCGGGCCGCTGCAGCCGCCAAGCTCAAGGTGGCTGAGGGGAGTTGACGCGGCTGCGCCTGCTGGAGCAGAACCACCTCACCGAGCTCAACTCCCTCAGGACGGCGGAGAAGGAGAAGGTGGATGATCTGAGCCGGCGGCTGACGGAGGTGGAGAAGCAGCGGCTTGCGCTGCAGGAGGAGGTCACCGCCAAGTCCACAGAGCTGACGGCTACCGCCAAACGCTGGACCGAAGGTTTGGCGCGCTTGATCGCGGCTTGGCGGGTGAGTGCATCTTTATGTTCCTTTCCCTTTGCTTCTGTCGGCCCGCAGCCGGCTTAGTTGGAGCCATGCGTAAACTTGATTTTTTCGATATCTCCATCTTCGGGCAGGGGGCTGTTCTTGCTGGCTGCCGCCTGCTTACAGACTTCGGAATTCCACTCTGGGTTCGGCTCTTTGCCGCAGGCTTTTCTTTTTACTTCGAAATCTCCATCTTCGTCGGGCAAGGTTCTTCTGTCGCAAGCTCTTACTTTAGGACTTCGGAATCTCCATCTTCGGGCTGGGGGCGTCGGTTCTTGCCGCTGCGCCAGTCTTTTTCTTTGCCATCTCCATCTTCGGGTGGGGCTTCGGTTCTTGCCGGCTGCCGCTGTCTTACTTTAGGACTTGAATCTCCATCTTGGGCTGGGGGCAGTCGGTTCGTTGGCTGCCGCCAGTCTTTTTCTTTGCTTAAAATCTCCATCTTCGGCTTTGATGGCTTCTAACTGCTTTTTTCTTGCGCGGCCTTCCCGGAAACGCAGGAGGCGGCTTGATAGCCGTTGGCGTTGCGCGCGAGGGAGGCGGGAGACCGGCGAGGGCAGCTCGGAGTATTTTTCCATGGAGGACCACCTGGCGTCCATGGCTGCCCGCGTCGAGCCCATCACCAAGCTCGGCTGGGAGCTTCGGAAGGCGGCTGAAGAGCTGGTGCCCATGCTGTGGCCTGAAGAGGCGGCGCCGCAAGATATCTCCGGCCTCATCTCCGATGGAGCGGGCGCCGGACCGTTTCCTCGACTGGAAGGAGTCGGCCACGCGCGCCGGTGCCGACATGGCGCTGTCCTTCGTCCTCTCCTGGTACAACGAGGTGGACCTGGGGCAGCTCGAGTATCGGCGAGCCGGCGTGGAGGAGGAGCTCTCAGCCGATCAGAAGGCCGCCCGTCTTGCCCGAGCCAGCGCCATCGCCGACTTCGTCGACAAGCGCCTTTTCGTTGCGGATCCAAACCCTCACTCTGATGAGGAGGAGGAGCTTGAAGACGAAGGAGCCGAGATGGACTCTCCGCCGCCTGCTGTTGATCCGACTGGTCCTGCTCCAGCCGGTGTTTAAACTTTCCTGTTCCAAGACAATTTATTAAATCCCCGGGATGCCGGGTGCAGATGTATGAATATT
Source organism: Lolium multiflorum (assembly GCA_030979885.1). Taxonomy (NCBI): domain Eukaryota; kingdom Viridiplantae; phylum Streptophyta; class Magnoliopsida; order Poales; family Poaceae; genus Lolium; species Lolium multiflorum. The sequence goes on from JAUUTY010001466.1 coordinate 34,580, forward strand.
ATCGCCTTTTAATTATACTTTAATGTGTTTGTTAATCATTTGTGTGCCGAGTTGCTTTCTTTCGACTCGTTCGCTTTTTCCCATCCGCCCCACTCTTTGGCTGTGCCCTTGCCGGTCGTACGTCCGACTTGCGATCCGTCGCCGGATCAAGAGCGGGCCGCTGGGTGAGGCCGACAGTATTTCAGTCGAACGAGCTGAATTCGGCAATCCGGCACTTTTATGAAAAGTTGCAAGTCAACTCGCTTTTACTCTTTCCCTTAGTCGTTTTTCGCGTGCCGGCTCCCTAGGCCTTACTCCCGCCAGCCGGACAGCCGGGTTGCGGTCTGTAGCTGGTCGGAAGCCGGCTGTCGGAAACCGGATCACGTTACTGAGCCGACCGCGTGAGAGGGTTCAAGCCAATTGGCGAAACAAGTAAAGTACGCGAAAAACTTGTCGGAAACGGCGCTCTTGGCGCATGCTTTTCATAGCTTACAAAAGGGATACAAGGGATACATACATTCCTGCTCTCAAGTGTAAAATGGTCGAAGCAACCTGACATTCCAGGGACGTTTTGTCTCCTCGTCAGTTTTGCTTGCCTTGTTCTTTTTGGCCTCTTGGGCATCTATGAGATAGTAGGAATCATTGCCTACTGCCTTGCTCACGATGAAGGGACCCTCCCATGGGGATGCTAGTTTATGCTGTCCGGCTGTCCGTTGGATCAGCCGGAGCACTAGGTCTCCTTCTCGGAATGCTAAGGACTTGACCTTCCGGCTGTGATAGCGACGGAGGCTTTGCTGGTATACGGTGGACCTGGATTCGGCCATCAGCCGGACCTCTTCAACCAGGTCGACTCCATCTTCGCGAGCTTCTTTGGCTTCGGCTTCTGTGTATAGCTTGATCCTTGGCGCGTCGTGCTCGATGTCAGTCGGCAGGACGGCTTCGGCCCCGTATACGAGGAAGAAGGGTGTGAAGCCGACTGAGCGGTTTGGCGTCGTGCGCAAGCTCCACAGCACGCTGGGCAGCTCTTCAATCCAGCAGCCGGCTGAGCGCTCAAGCGGCTCCACCAGCCGGGGCCGGATGCCGGCTAGGATCAAGCCGTTAGCCTTCTCCACTTGGCCGTTGGTCTCCGGGTGTGCTACGGACGATAGGTCCATCCGGATCCCCATCTCCCCGCAGTAGCGTTTGAAGATGCCTTCGGCGAAGTTGCTGCCATTGTCGGTGATGATGCTATGCGGGTAGCCATATCTCACGATTATTTCCTTGAGGAATGTGACGGCTGTGGAGCCGTCCAGCTTCTTGATTGGCTTGGCTTCGATCCACTTAGTGAATTTGTCAATCATCACCAAGAGATGAGTCATGCCGCCTCGGGCTGTTTTGAATGGGCCCACCATATCCAAGCCCCATACGGCAAATGGCCAGGTAATGGGGATGGTCTTCAAGGCGGAAGCCGGCGTGTGCCTTTGCTTGGCAAAGCGTTGGCAGCCGTTGCACTTCTTCACCAGTTCTTCTGCGTCTCTGAGCGCAGTCGGCCAGTAAAAACCGTGCCGGAAGGCTTTGGCCACTATGGCTCGGGAGGAGGCGTGGTGGCCGCACTCACCCTGATGGATTTCCCGTAGGAGTTCAATCCCTTCAGCCGGCTCGACGCACCGCTGGAACACCCCACTTACGCTGCGTTTGTACAGCTCGTGGTTGATGATTGTATAGGCCTTGGCCCTTCTCTCAATCTGCCTGGCCTGGACTCTATCATCAGGCAGCACACCGTCGGTGAGGTAGGAGAGGAATTCTTGTGCCCATGATGGTACGCATTTTATTTCAAATACGCTGACCACCAAGGCCTCCATCTTCGGAGCTTCCGGCTTCGACTGCGTGGTCGCCGGGTTCGGCTGTGAAGCCGGCGGGTTTGAGTTTGGCGATGAAGCCCCCGGGTTGGACTGAGAAGTCCCCGGGTTCGGCGTGGTAGCCGGCGGGTTCGGCTTGTTAGCCCCCGACTTGGGCGATGAAGCCCCCGGGTTCGGCTGAGCAGCCCCCGGGTCAGCCGGCACGAATATTGAATCCGAATCCGGTGACGGTATGATGGACGGCTTCTTGATAACCGCCAAGGCGATGCCCGGCGGAATGGCTTGCCGGGTTGAGCCAATCTTGGACAAGGCGTCAGCCGCCTCGTTGTTTGCTCGTGGCACATGGTGGAATTCGCAGCCGTCGAAGAAGCCGGATAGCTGCTGGACATGGAAGCGGTACGAGGCCATGTTGGCGTCCTTCGCGTCCCAGTCGCCAGATGCTTGTTGTATGACCAAGTCGGAGTCGCCGAAGCAAAGTATGCGACGCACGCCGATTTCCTTGGCCAGCTTCAGCCCATGAATGAGCGCTTCATACTCCGCCACGTTGTTGGATGCGGCGAAGTGGATCTGCAGGACGTAGTCCAGCCGGTCTCCCTTGGGAGAGGTGATGACGATGCCGGCTCCCAAGCCGTTGCGCATCTTCGAGCCGTCGAAGTGCATCTTCCAATGTGTGGAATCCGGCACAGGCGGCAGGTATTGCATCTCAGCCCAGTCGACGAAGAAGTCCGCGAGGATCTGCGACTTGATGGCTGTGCGTGGCTCGTAGAGGATGGTGTGGGCGGCTAGCTCCAGGGCCCACTTGGCAACCCGGCCGTTGGCATCCTTGCTGCCGATGATTTCCGCCAGGGGCGCTGTGGCAACCACCCTGATGGGATGCTCTTGGAAGTAGTGCTTGAGCTTCTTGGCCGCCATGTACACGCCGTAGGTGACCTTCTGGTAGTGGGGGTAGTTTTGCTTCGACTGGGAGAGCACTTCGCTGAGGTAATAGACTGGGCGCTGGACCAGCTGCTCTCTGTTTTCGGCTTCTTTGCGCTCCACCACCAGGACAACGCTAACCACTCGGTTGGTGGCTGCGATGTACAACAGCATCGGCTCCATTGAACCCGGCGTTGCAAGGATTGGCGCGGTTGAGAGCACGCGCTTTAAGTCACGGAAGGCTTCATCCGCCTGCGGTGACCAGACGAACTTGTCCGCCTTCCTCATCAATTGATACAGGGGCAGTGCCTTCTCCCCCAGCCGGCTGACGAAGCGGCTCAAGGAAGCCAGGCAGCCAGCGAACTTCTGGACGTCCTTGAGGCACTGCCAGCTCCATCTTCTCAATGGCACTGATCTTCTCCGGGTTGGCTTCGATTCCTCGCTGAGAGACGAGGTAGCCCAGGAGTTGGCCGGCTGGCACGCCGAATGTGCACTTGGCCGGGTTGAGCTTCATCCGGAATCTTCGCAGATTGGTGAAGGTTTCTCTCAGGTCATCAAGGAGGGTAGGCATCTCCTTGGTTTTTACAACGACATCATCCACGTATGCGTGAACATTTCTGCCGATTTGATCCTGCAAGCATTTTTGCATGCACCTTTGGTAGGTGGCGCCTGCATTTTTCAAGCCGAACGGCATAGTCGTGTAGCAGTAAGCCCCATACGGGGTAATGAACGAAGTCTTTATTTGATCAGCCGGATTCAAAGGAATCTGGTGGTAGCCTGAATAGGCATCTAGGAAAGACAACAGTTCACAGCCGGCAGTCGAGTCTATGACTTGATCTATGCGCGGCAGGGGGAAGGGGTCCTTCGGGCACGCCTTGTTGAGGCTGGTGTAGTCGATACACATGCGCCAGGAGCCGTTCTTCTTCAAAACCAGGACCGGGTTCGCCAACCAGTCCGGGTGCAGCACTTCCATGATGAAGCCGGCAGCTAGGAGCCGGGCGATTTCTTCACCGATGGCCTTCCTTCTTTCCTCGGCGAAGCGCCTGAGAGGCTGCTTCACCGGCTTGGCTTCAGGCCGGACGTGGAGGTGGTGCTCAGCCAACTCCCTCGGCACACCCGGCATGTCTCTTGGAGTCCATGCGAAGATGTCCCGATTCTCACGGAGGAAGCTGGTGAGCTCGCTTTCCTATTTGCTGCTCAAGCCGGCACCGATGGTGACGTACTTGTCCGGCTGCGCCGGGTCGAGCAGGATCTTCTTGGTGTTGTCGGCCGGCTGGAAGTGAGTCGTCCCAGCCGGGTTGCCCACAGCCGGCATGTCCGCCTGCGCGGCCTTAGCCAAGGCGACGGCGTCGTGGATGAGCTGCTTCTCGGTGGCGATGACCAGCGTCTGGGCCATCTTGGAGCTCTGCGTGGCGCAGTCCATGGAGCGGCGATAGTCGCCGGCTATGGTGATGACCCCCTTTGGGCCAGGCAGCTTCATCTTTAGGTACCCATAGTGGGGCACCGCCATGAACTTGGTCAGGGCCGGCCTGCCCAGGAGCGCGTGGTAGGGACTCACGAGGTCCACCACCTCGAACTCGATTCTCTCGGTGCGGAAGTGATCCGGCTTCCCGAACATCACCTCCAGCGTGATCCGGCCGATCGGCTGGCAGCAGTGGCCTGGCACGATGCCATGGAAGACGGTGGGGGTGGGGCGCAACTCGGCCTCCTGGATGCCCAGCTTGCGGGCGGTGTCGCGGTAGAGGATGTTGATGCTGCTGCCCCCGTCGATGAGGACACGCGAGAAGCGCACGCTGCGCCGGGTTGTGCCGAGGGTGGGGTCGAGGACCATGGCGTAGCTGCCCGGCTTCGGCAGGACAGCCGGTGTGTCGCGGCGATCAAATGTGATGGCCTGCTCTGACCAGTTTAGGTACTGGGGGACCGGCGGTATGACCGCGTTGACCTCGAGGGAACGGCGCTCTTGGCTCGTCCTGTCCTCGGGCTCGGAGGTGAAGATGATGTAGGTGGCGTCTTCGGCCAGATATCGGCCGCCATGGTGCACTTGGTTAGCCTCGTGGTGCTCGAGGTTGGCGTTCTCTGCGCCGGCTTGGCCACCCGGCCCGCCGGCTGGTGGAGGTGGGGGTGGAGGCGGAAGTGGCTCGCCGCTCGTCAGCCGCTTCATGAAGTGGCAGTCGCGGGTGGTGTGGTTGGAGGGGTTCTTGCCGCTGTGGTACTTGCACGGCGAGTCGAGCATCTGCTCGAAGGTGTACTTCGGCTTCCAGGGCCGGTCTGTTTGCTTCTGGCGCCGGCTTCCGCCAGCCGCCGCGTGGTCTGACACGGCTGCCACGTGGGCGGAGCCGTACCGGCGGTCCGGCTGGTCGCTGTGCCTCTTGCCACGGTAATTGTCCCGCCGGCTGCCGTGCGAGCCGCCCTCGGCCGGCTTGCCGTTGTTGTTGTCCCAACACTGGCGGGCCGGCAAATTCAGCCGGCGCCTTGCCGGCTTCCTCAGCCAGCGCGTACTTGTCGGCGATGGCCATCAAGGCGGCCATCGACTTGCGGCGCAGCTTGTGCCACAGCATGGTGTTGGGCCGGCAGCCTCCCATGAAGAAGCTGATGGCTTGGATCTCGTGCACACCCTCGCAGGAGTTGCGCATCTCGCACCAGCGCGTCAGGTATGCGCGGTCCGTCTCGTCCGGCCCCGCGAGACATCTCGAGCTGTTGAGGAGCGACCACCGGCGATAGGTGCCAGAAGCTGCCGATGAAGGCGGCTCAAGTCCAGCCAGCCGTTTATGCTGCCGGCTGGCAGGTTGTTGAGCCATGTGCGGGCGGAGCCGAGCAGCATGAGGGGGGAGTAGCGCACAGCCCAGCGCTTGTTGCCCTTGGCGATGCCGACTGCGGTGGAGTAGTCCAGCAGCCAGTCCTCCGGCTTGGCGGTGCCGTCGTACTTGGGGGTGTCGCGCGGGAGCTGGAAGCCGTCGATCATGGGCTCGTTCAGGATCCACGGCCCGAAGCACTTTGGGCCGGCTGGCCCTTCTTCCTCCGCGATGCGGGATTGAACCAGCCTGGCCGAGGTGTCCCGAGCGCTCTGCTGGCTCGATGCGCGGGCCGAGTCGGTGAGCCGGCCTCCGGAGCCGCGCGGTGCTTGATGGTGGACGGCCTCTCGTACTCTTCTTCGTCACGCCGGCTTGATGGTGGCCGGCTGCGGCCGCTGTTGCCACTGGGCGGCCGGCTTGTGCGGCTGGAACTTGCGTGGGTGTTCCGGCTGTCGGCTCGCCGGCTTGGTGCGGGGGAGGCGGACTCGGCCGTGTCCCTGGCGCCTTCCCTGTCGTTGCCTGCAGCGCCACGAGCGTGAGAAGCTCTGGGGGCATGGGCGTACCTGGGGTCTTTGGCCTGTCGGTTGGCCGCCTTCAGCAGCCCGCCTGGTCTGGCGGCGTAACTCTTCGCCTTCAAGGCGGTTCAGCTCTTCTGCGGCGGCTTCTGCCGCGCGCATGTTCTTGTCGGGGGTGTTGTAGACGGGGAGCTCCGCGGACGGAGCCGGCGAAGGAGCGCCGTCGCGGGCGATCTCAGCGCCAAGGTCGCGGCCCCTGCGGCGGATATGGCCGGCTCGGCTTGGCTCGTCGCCGCCTGGAGTGAGGCCGTGGGCGCGGTTGTACTCGCGCTGGGTGATCTCCATCTGGCGCTTAGCAGCAGCCAGTTCTTCGGTTTGCTTGAGGAGGAGCTGGCGGTGCGCCTCCAAGTCCGCCTCGATGGCGGTGGGGTCTCCGCCAGGCGTGAGCGGGGTGCTCAGCTTTGCCCGGACTGCATCCGGGCTCGGGGATGGTGGTGGCGTCGGCCCGAGCCGGAGGCTGCCTGGCCCACGTTGCGCTCCAGCTGGGGCCGCGGGAGCGCGGGTTTCACGGGGAGTTTCTCGCCACCCATCATGACTTGCACGACCCGCGGGGCCGGCGGAGCGCCGCCGCCGGCCATGAGGAGGGCTGGGGTTGTTTCAGCACCGCCGCGGGTAGCGCCGGTGGTGCGACTCGGCGACGCAGACGTCGAAGCCGCTCGAAATCGATGATGCCGCCGCCGGCGGGAATGGCCGGTCGGCGAAACAGCCGCCGCGAGCCGCCGACGTGGGGGCCGAGGGAGCCGAATCTCCAGATCAAGCCTGAAGCGACTCGCTCGCCGGTGGTGATGGTGAGGCCCGTCCGGATGAAGACACCGGCCGAGGATGCTGAAGGCCCCACGGTGGGCGCCAAATGTCGTGGTATCGTCACGGCATATGCCATAGGGTGGCTAATCGAAGGGGCTCCTGAGAGATCTCACGGCGGTATCCGGAAGCGGGTATGGGCACGAGCGACACGGCGACGTACCCAGGTTCGAGGCCCTCCGATGGAGGTAAAACCTCTACTCCTGCTATGAGTGTATATGATGATCACACAATACAATGGTGCTCCTAGAGCTGTGTCCGGCTGGGCCTGAGAGGCTAAGGGAGACGATGGTCTCTCTCACAGGGCAGCTCTGTAGGTGGGTGAAAGCAATAAATGATCGATCCCCTGCACGAGAGGGGGTAGTGCGGCTTATATAGGCACCGGCACTTTACATATAAGACCCTATAGTTTACTGGCCGGCTTGGCCGGCTCCGGCTTCCGCTCCTTCCCGAGGCGGTGACGTCAGGAGTGGTTGAGGCATCGTGGCCTGTCCCATCCGGCTGCCACGGTCAGCGGTATGGAGAGGAGATGTCCCTGTCGCCGTCAGCCACTGTAGCCAGTACGGATCGTCGTAAGCCCTGACGGCCTGTCCGGCGCGTGGCACTATTGCTCCACAGTGCCCCGCGCTTTACGGAAGATGAAGTCAGCGTGGACTTTGGGAACCCGGATCACCAACCCGGTTCCTTCCAGTGCAAGACTCGCCAGCCTCGAGTCGGTCTGAGGTACAAACCCCAGTCGGATATGGCTTGTAGAAGCCGGCCCAGCCACAGCATTGGCGGCCGTAGCCAGGCCGACTAGGACCTAGAGCCAGCCGGCTTCCGGACCAGCCGGCCACGGCGCCAGCCGGCTGCTCC